>JAKCPI010011905.1:0-47910 GCA_023213315.1 Euborellia annulipes | reverse complement strand
TTAAAGAACAAACACTCTTTTCTCTCAGGGATTTTTTTTTGAAATGAAGGTGAGGGTAAGGGTGTTTTAACGGATCAAAATAAAAAAATAAAAAAAAAAGAGAGAGCGATCACACTGACGACTGATGACGCACTATTCCTCCCTGGGACCGAGACACCGAAACGCTTCCTTCTTCAGGAGCTCCAGCACACACATACGCACTCACCAACACATTCGTCATGGCTTCAAGAAAAAGAGAAAGAGATAGGGAGAAAAAGAGAAGAAAACAGTGAGAGAAATGGAAGATTCAAAGAGAACAAAAATTCTCTTAAATATATATATTATGTATATATATATATTCTTTTGATTCAAAAACTTCTTCCTTTTTCGTTTTTAGAAAATTGAAATAAATAAAAAATTATATAGACAAGGCAGGACAGGCATTAATTAACACCATAAAAAAATAACGTTTTGGTATATTTATACCTTCATCAGGAAGACAAAGCAACAATTAGAAAAAAAATGAACATTTATTTACTGTTATTTTTATAATTAAAAAAATAATATATAAAACATTATTTAATTTTTAAAAAATTCTTAAGTTTCATTATTTAACAAAAAAATAATTAACACAGTACAAAAAAAAGAACTATGTGTTTTTAAACATCTTATTTCTTTATCAAAAGAATAATTTTTTTTTTTTTTTTTAAATAAATAAAGACCTGATGAATAAATAAATATTTTTTTTTTATATTAACTTTTACATGATAAATGTAAATATAGTAACATTGTTTAATATATATAATTATAGATTAATAATCAACCAATAAGAAAATATTTTAATAGAAAGTTTATATCTTTATCAGAAAATTAATTTTGAATAAAGATATATTATACTCTGTGTGTGATAGGCTCATCGAAAAGATTTTAATTTATTCAATAATCAAAAATAAGAATTGTTTATTTTATTCAATAATCATAAGAAATGCTTAATTTATTCAATAATCAAATAGTATAAGATTTGTTTAATTTATTCAATAATCAAATATTATAAGAATTGTTTAATTTATTCAATAATCAAATATAATAAGAATTGTTTAATTTATTCAATAATCAAAAATAATAAGAATTGTTTAATTTATTCAATAATCAAAAATAATAATTGTTTAATTTATTCAATAATCAAATATTATAATAATTGTTTAATTTATTCAATAATCAAATGCAATAATTAAACTTATTCTTATTGTTATAATTATTAAGAAAATGAAGTTATATACATACTAAAACGTTATTTTGGTAGATTTTAATTTATATAAATATATTTTAAAACAATGTTTCTTAATTACAGTCTATCTATTTATATATATATATATATTAGTTAAAATGAACATATCAACAATATTTCGTTTGATCTTCCCCTTTCAATAAAGCATTAAAAATATACATATTTATAAAAACAATTTTTTTTTTTTCAAGAGATTCAGAATAATTGTAATAATGCCCATCTTCTTCATTCCCTCAGGATTTAATTATGATAAGGAAGTCAACGACGTTTCTTTCAAAGCGTCAGATGTTTTGATCTCTTATAGTTTTGAAGATGATCAAAACGTCGACTTCTTGATTCTAATTATGGATAAATTGAATTTTTTTTTTTATTCGAATATTTTGAGTGTTAAATTTTAACACCTTGTCCTGCCAGGACATTTGAGACAAATAACAAATAACAAATAAAAAAATATATATATATATATATTCATATTCATATATATATATATATGTAGAAAGTAAAAGACAAAAGCCACTTAACAGGGGAAAAAAAATATCTTTTAATTTCAAGTTCACAAGGCAACATCAAGCGCCAAAGTAAAATTTCGACACTTTAATTTATTTTTTTTCCATTATTTTATTTTATATATCCGTCCCGTTCTTGTTATTTTACAAAAATTGCACGAGAAGGCAGCTGTTGGGATTTATTCATTAAAACAACATCCGCCCAGCTTGCTCCATTTCCTCTCTATATATATCTTTATATATATATATATATACATGTATATATATTTTCATCATTGGCTAATTATGGGCGAATTTAACCCCGATATTTATTTATTTATTTTTTTTTTAACAAAAATACTGATCCTATTTTTATTTTATTTTTTTTTTTTTATTTAAGAGATTTTTTTTTTTTATATTTTTATTTTATTTTTATTTTTTTTTGAGGAGTAAAACGTTTTTTTTTTATTTTTTTTTTTATTTTTTTGATCCCTTTTTGATTTTTTTTTTTTCATGTCTTTATAATTCGCTATTTGTAATTATTAAAACCTAGATTTGGAAATGGTCCCACAGCCAGAAGTAGGTTTTGTTGTTGTTGTTGTTGTTGCTCGGCTTTGGCGGTCGGCGTAATCGTAAAATAAAACACTGACACACACATACACACACGTACACACGGGTGCAACGGGCGCAGGGAAGGGCATTTTTCTTTTTTTTTTTTTAATAAATAAATACAATAAATAAATATAGAGACCTAATTAAGAGTGAAAAAGAGAGTGAAAAGAAAGAGAGAGAGAGAGAGAGAGAGAGCCTTGGAATGCTTTGATGGAATTCAATTTAATTAAAAAGAAAAAAATAAAGAGTATTTAAGAATTGGTAATTACCAGGGTTTAAGCCTCGTGACGTAAAAAAAAGAGGGCGGGGGCACCATTTCCGAGAGAAAAATAAATTAACAAAAAAATTCGTTGTTAAAATAATAAATAATTTGACAGCGTTTTTTTTTTTTTATTAACTCACGAATTTTCGTTATTATATTAAAAAAAAAAATGGGGGGATTGAATTTTTTTAAGAATAAAATAAACAAAATTCTATTTTTTTTTATCTCCCCCACCTGTCTAATAATGTGCTAAGCACCCATTTTATTTTTTATTTTATTTTTTTTTTTGATTATTATTTTATTTATAAAAAGTACAGACTATTTTTTTATTTTTTTTATTTTTTTTTTTTAGTTGTTTTTAATACAAAATTGAAAAGAAATTTTATTTTATTTTGATTATATGATTTTTATATTGATAACATTCTCGAATAGCAGCAGCTAAACGGTGTCGATAAAAAGAACGTTCGTCGGTTTTCCAGCCCCCAATAATACGTTTAGTGAACGCTCTAAAGGAGTAGATAGCTCCCTGGGCGTCCGGCGCATGCGCATTAAGGAAAAGCGTATTGCGCATGCGATCTTCTTCACTACGCATGCGCCGGACGCCCAAGGATCGAACAGATGGAGGGAGAAGAGCAGCAACCCTTCAAACTACCCCTCTCTCCCCCCTCCCAAAAAAAAATAACAAAGTTGTAAAAATTAAAAGACGTAAAGTTAAATGATATTCATTTCGGCCCAGCGATCCAGCAAAACGTTTTAATATTACAACTTGCTTGAATTAAACAAAATATATTTTTATTTTTTTTTTAATTTCCCATTAATCGACAAATCGTCTGGCGTAGCCACCATCCACGTTATTAACTACAGTATATATAAGCTTACTTGATTCTAAATGAAAATCGGCCGGCTAATCAGCCAAAATCTTTGATTATCTTAAAACAACGTTTACGTTAAATGGAAACGTCGTCTTCACAAAATAAAAAATAACAATGGGGTTCTTGTTGTTGTTGTTTTTTTTTTTTTAATATAAAAATATAAAAAACTCTATAAACATTCAAGCAAGAAATCAAAATCAATAATAACATTTCGGAATCAAGTCTAGGCCATTTTCCTAGGGGAAAAAATTTAAAAAAATTCTTTTTGTTTTTTTGATTCCTTGCTTAAACAATAATAATAATTCAGTCTATTATTTTTTTTTTTTGGTGTTTAGATGATGTTTTTGTGTTGCGGGGGGGAAATGTTCGTGAATTTTTTTTAATATAGCAAAAAAAAAAAAAAAAAAAAACGCTGTTAAAAAGAAGAGATCTCGTAGTATTTGGAAATAGGCCTGAGTTTTTCGAAAAAGAGGCGGACCCTGGAGGCAGTGACATTTTAACATATAATAATTTTTTTTTTTTGATTGAGATTCGTTTAAGAAGAAGAAGAAGAAGAAGAAGGTGAAATAAAGAAAGAAAAAAAAAGAAGGATGAATGGAGTGGGAAGAGAATATGTGTAGAGTAGAGGTTGGTTGGTTGGTTGGTTGCACTTTAGAGGATGTCCTGCAAGTTGAACGTGGAGTTGGACTCGAGAGAGTTGAGCAGCTCCTGCGCCGTAACGGAGAAATGCGACGTGTCTGTTGGCAAAGGCAGCTGTTCCAGGAACTCGAGGCTGAAGTCATTGGCGACTGATGCCGAAGAAACTGGGGGTGGTGGCTGTGGTTGAGGGGGTCCAGGGCTACTATAACCACCGCCCCCGTGGTGGCCAAGTACACCTCCTGTCACTGACATCGACTGAGACATTTGCAGGCTCATTGACATCTAAAAACGAACAAAGAGATGAGTGATAGAGATTTCGCCTCTTATATTAGGGGGACACTAACAATCTCAAACTTTATTAAATTAATTCAATTACCTGACTGGCGCTCTGAGGCATGGCCCCTCCTGCCCCTGGCAACATAGGCATTTGGCCAACGGGTGACCCTCCTAAGGGCTGCTGGCCTCTCTGGACCAACTGTTGATGCTGCATCTGTAGAGGGGACATCTGCAGACTCTGGCCGCCGCCCAATCCGAATGAGCCTAGAAAACAGAAAATATTTCATTTAGACTATAACCCTAGTTAAAACATTAAAAACAAATTAATATTAATTTTAACACTCAATCAGGTCTATTCTCTAAGCAAAAACGTTAACTTTTAAACAACATTAATTCATTTTAACACTTCCTTGCCTCAAATAGCTATTCTATAAACAAAAACTTTTGTTAACATTTAGTAAATAATGTTAAAAATTAATGCCATGTCTGTCTTAATATTTTAACCCCGTATTTAAAATAAAAATGGCGTCCTTAACCTAAAAAGTAAGGTTATGATTTTGATAGCTTTTTTTTTTATATTAATAAAAACATTCACACTTTTTTCTCATTCACACTCACACACACATTCACACAGTCTTTTCGGCAATTCAGGCCATGTAAGACTTTAGACGATAACCGTTGTAAGTAATATATATATTTGGGGTTCAGGCATTTCTATTTAAGCCATAAGGTATCCAAATGGCTTAAATAAAATCATCAGACTGCCTGGGTCCGAACCCGCGACGTTTGGTATACGAGGTAGGCACGTTTGATAGCTTTGAAATAAAACCAACATGTTAACGTCGCTGTTAAAACTTTATTTTAGAGAATAGCATGATTGTTTTTACATTACTTTTTAACACCCATTTGTTTATTTTAAATTTTAACGTCTGTTTTTAGAGAATAGACCTGAATTGGGTGTACAAAAACTTTATTTTATTTGATTGCAGTCGGGAGGAATGAAACCCGCCTTTACTCTTTATTCAAGGCAGACTTTTCGGTAGCCAAAACGGATGCCATCTTCTAAGAGCCTTGTGCAAAGGAAGCATCAACCAGGATGGCGTCCGCTAAGGTTACCGAAATGTCTGCCCTGAATAAAGTGTAAAGGCTGGTTGGTTTCATTTATTTTGAGTCTAGTTAACTATAATGTGACAAAAGCAAAACCACAGATAAACAAAATAAATATAAACTGACTGTATACTAATGAGAAAATTGACAAGAGTCAAGTTTATATGCGTTGTCAATCTTCACAGTCGAAAAAAAAAAATAATTTTTTTTTAAATTTGGTAGAAATCTTTAGAACATTTTAATATAATGTAATGTCATTGATAGGATGCTTTTTATAAGCCTCCCACCATCTTGTGGGGAATTCGTTAGCTTACCCAATACTCATTTGGTATGTTGGTAAAATGTTTATACTTATTTATTAATGAGCATATATGTATATGATAATAAAAATACATAACAACATTTTAAAGTGAAACTTTTATTTGATGGCCTCAATTTTTTTCGCTCTTCTATCAGCATGTCCCCCCCCCCCCCCCCCCCCCCCCTATCCATATATATGACAAAAATAGGAAAGTTGAAATTTAATATATATGACGAATTATAAAATAATAATTGTTAGATTTAATTATTCAATTTTTAATTTTAATTACCTATATCTATATATTATTTTAATACTTTTGTAGAAATGCCCTTAATGAATTTTCTGATTAAACGCCTAGGATTCGAAAAAAAGTTTCACTTGCATCGTGGTTTCATAAAACCACACAATTTTTTTGTTTTTTAATTTTGGGTCTTTTTCGGCATCAAAAGTCATTTAGCCCCCTGCTTATTTTTCATTGATTAATTAGTAGCCAATTCGAGCCCCTGACCCCTAGCACAAGAGGCAAGAATTCTACCACTGTGCTACAACCCACAAATTTTTATACATTTAGGGACACACACCTGACTTGACTTAGTTGATGATCGACCCAACCTATGTATTTCTATGGAGGTACACACTCTGCCGAAACGGAGTTGAGGGAGCTAGTCACGATACGGACTCTGTCTAACCAATTTTGTTGGATGGGACCTGACTCGGCTGTGAGAAGCCAACATGGCCGACTTTTTCAATCAGCTGTTTGATGGTTCCTTAATAAAGACATTTTTCAATATAGGGCTTTATTTAAGTAATAATATCAAATAAATAATAATTTTGAGATAACTTCTATTTTTTATTAAAATTGCAGAAAATATGTTAAGTCAAAACAAATAGATTACAAATTTTTTAAATTAATAAGATATTATTTTTTAAATATCATAAAATATTTTTACTTAAAATTTAGTAAAATATTTCTTGATATAAATATTAGTTTTATTAGTTTATTTAGAAATAAATTGTAAGAATCTAGTATCATTCAAGTAAAAATTGTTTATCCTTCGACATACTTAATACCAAATATCGAGAAGAGTTAGCACTCCAGCAAGTTTTAGTACCCCCTCATATTTTAACCCACATAACAAGCAGCGACTTTATGCTCAAGGAACAGATAAATGGCAATAACTAAATAAAACCGAACATTGGGAGTTTTCTTTCGATCTTCCCTTTTGTCAATTCTTTTTAATATTATCATTTTCTTATGGAATTTTGTTTAAGTGTGATGTTTTGATTATAATAATTAATTCATTGATTAGTCATCATGATGAATTTCATTTTATGCGAAGAATAAAATTTCAAGGGCGCTGCTATATATAATTAAAAAAAAAAAAAATTAAAATTACTTAGCGCTTTGGTGTGGGTATTAGGGTTGGGCCAGCCTGGCGCCCCTTGGTGTGTTTGGAAGTTGGGACGCATCTGGCCAGGGAATACAGCTGCCTGTTGCTGGTGCTGGTGCTGTTGCTGTTGTTGTTGCTGCTGCTGCTGTTGTTGTTGCTGTTGTTGCTGCTGCTGCATGAGTAATTGACGCCAATCGTTGGGGCCTGCGCCGCCACCGCCGCCACCGATATTCACGTTCGGTGGACGCTGTGTAGCTGCACCACCAACACGGGGTGGTTGTGGTCCATAACCAGGCAAACCGCCTGGTCCTCCAGGACCGCGATGTCCAGCGCCGGGCGCTGCAGCGGCAGCAGTCGCCGTCATATGATACATTGCTTGTTGCTGCTGTTGCTGTTGCGGCGGAGGTGGCTGTGGTCGCATCATTGGACCTGACGGTGGCATTGGCTGTTGCGTTACTCGACGGCCAGCAGCGGCGAAACGTTGCTGCTGTTGTTGTTGCTGCTGCTGCTGCTGTTGCTGTTGTAGATTGTGCATTAGCTGTGGATTGGCTTTGTATTCGGGTGGAGGACCTCGAGGACCGAGGCCCAAATTTGCCTGTTGCTGTTGCTGCTGTTGTTGTTGTTGTTGCTGCTGCTGCTGCTGCTGCTGCAGCACCTGCTGCTGTTGCTGCCGTAACAACTGTTGTTGCTGCTGCATCATCTACAAAATACAAACAAACCAATCAATCAATATCTCAAGAGCGGCGAGTTTTTGGAATTTTAATGGTATGCAAAATTGTCCAGAGTACTAGAGGGCGTGTAATAACAAATATGCCCAAAAAATCAAGTCATTCAAAAATTTGCCAAGAGATGTCAGAATGGTAGCTAATAATATTTAATGCATTTGTTTTTTCATTGATCTTTTACCAATAAATACTTTATAAATGTTATTATATATTATGTATCTTTTATAAAAGCATAAAAATATATAAATATAGGCTATTAGGGGATCGGCTGTTAGACTAGCCTGCCATCTATTGCAAGAATGCTGAACTAATTTGACATTTGATTTTTAAATAAATCATCTAAGCTTATTATAAAAATTTCTTAATTAATATGTGATTAATAATAACAATATTCATTTTTAAATTTAAAAAAAAAATTAAAGATTATTGGGACAGATTGTTTTTTTGTATTTGCTTGATAACAAAAAAATTAATTACGATAATTTTTTAATAAGTCATTAAACAAATTATAGCTCGATGTCCCAATAATCTCTTATGAATTTAATTCAATTAAAAAATAACCGCATTGATAAATTCCTTATAATAGTCTAGTTTTTTTTAAAGTACGGTACATCGCTCCTGAACCTCCTTAATTTAAATAAGGATTAAAAGTCCGTTTTGTCTCTTAAAAAGTAAGAATTGTAAAGAATAAAATAAAAGTGGATTTGAGAGTTAGTTTTCCCGGCTGGCATGGCTGCTGCACGGGTTACATAACTCGCAGGAGGCCTTGATTATACCTTTGCGCGTCGAAGGACAAATAAATAAATATCCAACCTATTTATTTTGAAATTATTCCTTCTTTTTTCTTAAAAACTATTATTAGAGATAATATTTTTTATTTTTTGACATCTCCCTCTTTGATTTGATTTGATTTGATTTTTTTTTTTTTAGATTTTGCAAAAATAAGTAATTTACATAAAATGAGATAAATGTTATTTGTTCCATTCTCTATATTTGAAATAATAATCGAGAAATTTGATATTTAAATAAATAAAATAAAAAGATACAATTCCAAAAATTTGACCTTGTGCGGTTTTAATGCCAGGGGCATCAGGTGCCGGTCCAGAAAGAAGAAAACAAACAAAGAGTATCGAATATCTTCAACTTTGCAACAAAACAAAAAAAAAATATTTTATTGCTAGAGAGTATTGAATATATGGAATGGAGTCAGTTATTAAAAAAATTGCAGCATTTGATAGACAGACAGACGGACACTCGGCAATTACAATACACTACATATGGATATATAGAGATAATTAAATTCTCTTTTTTTCATAGAAATATCGTGACGTAGCCACGAGGGGGGTTTCGGGCGTTCAAACCCCCCATGGGACCCAAGCCATGACTAGATATTTAAGCTCTATAATACAAATAATATTTCATATAGGGCAAGAGAAAATAAAATATAATAATTTACTCTAGGAAAAAAAAAAACCAAAATGATTTATTAATTAGGTTTAAGATCTTTTTCTCTAGTCCAGTGGTTTCCAAACTTTATCTTACCACGCCTCCCTTAAAAATATTTTATTGTATGATGCCTCCCCCCCCCCCTTTTTTTAATATAATAATACAAACACAAAAATTATAGTGGAGAATTGGAGATATCAGTCAAATTGGGATTATCACAGGTTAATAAAAATCCTTTAGAATAAGACGTATCAGGACTGATAGTCTTTAAGAATCTCCACTAGAATTATATCTTCTCAAAAAAAAAAATTTAACAAAAAATGGTTTATTGCAAAGAAATTTTACTTTAATACAAACTACAGTAATTCTGGCTGCGTTTTCTTCAAACTTTCATTCCTGGTACAAATTCCACCAGCCATAAAATAGCATTGCACTAATTTAGAAAATTGCTCGCTGTGGATAATATTTGCGCCTCCCCTTAGACTATACGGCGCCTCACTAGGGAGGCGCGCCTCATAGTTTGGAAAACGCTGCTCTAGTCAATGAAATTTTAATTTCATTAGTATAATAGGCGGATGCGAGATGTTCTGCTTATATGGCTGGCGCCGTAGGATAGGGTAGTCAACCCGCTGCGAAAGCGTGGAGGTCTTGGTTCGACTCTAAGGGGTGCAATTTTTGCCCAATCTTAAGCACAAACATATCTCGCTATCTTAAACAAAATGATTTATAAATACCCTTAAAAAAATCTTAAATTTTTTCAAATATTTGAAAAAAATTTCTTGAACCCCACCTTCAAAAATTTCTATATATACCCGCGACCCTTGGCACAGAAGGCCAGCACGCTAACCCCTACACCAAGGCCCGATGCAGGTGTATTTCTTAATATTCAACTTATCGCAAAACAAAATTCAATTTTACACAACTCCTTTTTAATAGTAAAAAGGCCGAATTCATTGAAATATTATGAATGAATGGGGGCTATGTATTTTTGAATTGAGAAAGAGCAGGAATGTTGAGTTACCTTAACCATAGTTGGATCGGCGCCAGGTGGACGTCCCGGGGGTCGTTGTCGAAGGCTCTGCTGTGTGAAATTAATCGTCTGTGACTGAGAGACGTAACTATTTGCAGCGGCAGCTGCTGCTGCTGCAGCGGCTGCAGCAGCCGCTGCAGGGTCACCGCCACCCGCTCCAGTACCGCCCCCGGCCTGGCTGAAGTAAAGCTGCTGCGATTGTTGCGCAAGATTCGGTTTAATGTCGCCGGTCATTTGCATGTGCTGCGCAGCGCTCACCTGTCGGCAAAAAGAAAATATCATTCAATTAATAATTTGCAGCACAAACTAACTAACTAACTACTAGGTACACTCAAGGTCAAGAGGAAAACAAATTTTTCAACAGCAAGTAGTAGAAGACCAAAGAGAGATAGAGTCTCGATTGAATTCAAACGGAAAATATAACCTATAAATTTCGACACGAAAAATTGTGAGTAAGCAGAAAACACAACCGAAGGTAAGAGGAAGTTGTGAGACCAGTCACACCAGATTTTTAACTATCTTTAGAATAAGTTGAAAAATATTTTGATGTCAATTCAAATTCAAAATTAAAGTCGAATTTTAAACTTACAATTGTTAGTCTTGGCGAAAAAGAAATCACTGCAATTCGTTATAAAAAAGGCAAAGAACTTTTTTTTTTTAAGCTAAATTAAAATTATTAAACACCTGGTTATTTGTTTCAAAGGTTTTATTAATTATAAAATCAATACTTAATACGTATTTTGACAATTGCTTGTCATCATCATAAGTAATTACATTTTAATACATGAAAGTAGAAACATTATATACTAAAAGAAGTAGTACCAACTGAAAACTAAACTTGTACACAAGGAAGGAAGCAGGTGCAGCCAATATTAAAGCCTCCGATTTTGTTACAATTAATGAGACGTTTCGAGAAAACTTTATTTCCTCCTCATCAGTCTTTCCTACACAAGAAATACATAAATAAACTTGTACTCTAGTTGGTACCACTTCTAGTGTATAATGTTTCTACTTTCATATATTAGGATGTATTCACTTCTGATGACAATGAAATACGTATTAAATGTTAATTTTAAAATTAATAAAACCTTTGAAACAAATAACCTAGTGTTTAATTTGTACTATTTAATTTTAATTTACAAAATGTTTTAACGTGAATAAATCTTATTTTTTCAGCTATTAATCGATCTCTCTTTTTTTTTTTTAATTAAGTCAAAAATAAGTTTTTTTTAAGGCTCTAAATTACAAACTGTTCCATCTGAATGACGTCAACAATTGCGTCAATGAATGACTTAATTAATTAATTTTTTTTTTTTTTGAAAATATGAGGTGAACAAAATTTATTCTTATTATTGTTTAATAGAAGAGCAGATTGTTTTTCTTCATATGAGGTATTAATACAATGCATCGTCGTCGTCGTGGTCGTAATCTGAGAGGAAGTGCTTGAAGTGACATCAATCAAAAACAGAGAGAGTCCTGACAAAAGACGGGGAGATAAGCAAAAGTCTCACTCTGACGTCAGTGGCTGGCTGATTTAAATACAGTATATTTAATTAGACATTCGACGGACTGATTAGAGGCGAGCTCTGATGATGATAAGTCGCACAAAAACGTCAGAGAATAAAACAACAACAACAACAAGAACAAAAAACGAAGAAGAAAAGACAATCGAATCAAATCATTTGAATAATACCACATTATTATGCTTCATTATGAATATCAATGAAGCTAAACAACTTTATTGATAAGCTGAAAGAAAAAAAAAAAAATTAATAGTTTTTGTTGTCTAAACTGAAACGTCTCTCGAAAGGAAAGGGGAATGGGATACGAGTCAAAATTTATTTAAAATAATCCCACACTAATCCTTTTATGATAGTGTTTTAGATTTATATATGATTGGTCTTGAGAATATTTTGATCATAAATCTACGTATTAAAGATACAAGTGAACGAGTAAACGTACCTGATAAAAAAAGGTTCAAATTTAGGAAAATAATCCTAAAATTTTTGTTATAACTTGATAAAATAATAATAAAATTATTTAATGATAATTAATTGAATATTACAATACTAATTAATTTTTATTAATTGTTAGTATTTATTTCAATAGTTTCCAATTTAATTGCTATTGCCAACTTATGAAATTTATTATTAAAAATTTAAAAAAGTCTTCAATATAAATAAAATATAGATTCAATTCAAGAATTTTATATAAATAAAAACCAAAAAGAAGACTTAAAAATTATTATTTAGAATATAATAAATTCTTAATTATCTTAATATAAATAGTGTTATCTTATTTAAGATTGGATTTGGAGATTTTACCAACATAGAAAGTATTGCATTCTTGTCAAAAATTCGATGTCGAGATTTTGATGGAAATACACGTTTTGAAGCCGCCGAATGAGTTCAAAAAAAGTTATATGTGATCAAAATAAAGTATGAGTTTAATTTTAAATTTAAGTTAGGTCCCTCACTGGCATCTAACACAAAACTTTTGATCAAAATAGACCAAAGAGTACTAATACTTTACTGATGTACTTTTTCAGTTTTTTTCGTTTTTCTCAAAATTCAACTAAATAACAATTTTGATGTAAATTCATAAATCAATTATTTTTTAGAAGCTCTTTAAAATATATATTCTCATTTTGCTCTCTAAAGTACACTATGCCGACACAAAAAATATGGTGTGACAAGCAGCATAGAACGCAACTTTCAAATAAAAGTTGTGTGTTGTGTTGTGCGATAATTCACACCAGATTTTTTAAATTACAAAACTTTTAACCTTTTTTTTTTAAATCTCGTTTGTATATTAGGCTATTTAATCATCTCTATTTTGCAATGGAATAGAATGAAGCAAATTCCGGACAAATAATAAAAAAGAAAAAAATTTCAAACAAGGAAGAGAAGCAACGAAGCGTTGGATGCTTTTGCTACGCAACAGGAGAGAGAGAGAGAGAGAGAGAGGGGGAATCCAAAACCAAATGTTCATGTGATGCGTAATCCTAATTTTCTAAAAATAAAATATCGTTTATGTCTGTCTGTCTGTCTGAGGCTTGAGATGTGTCCCTGCCTGCCTGCCCTGCATCGTTGTTGTTGTTGTTGTTGTCTACGAAATAGAAACTCAAACTCGCGACAAATTAGCCAGAGCCGAGACGAACAAGAGATCATTTAAAATATTTTGATTAAACGATGAGTATAAATGTGTGATGTGCTTTTTTGCTTACTAGCCGCGTCACCCCCTGGACCCCTCTTAGCTGGCTCGGGCCCGCCTGCGGCGGACCCTCGCCTTTTCTTCTTTTTTTTTTTTTTTTTTTTTTAAAATTCAACACTTCTCTCCCCCCCCCCCCCCCCCCCCCCCCCCCCCCCCCCCCTCTCTTTCGGCAGCCCCAGCCACAAAAAACATTTACCACAACCCATATTTTATAAAATAAAAAATATAGGGCCCAGCGCATTTTATTTAAACCCCCTGGTTTTTTTTTCTTCATAATTATGAAAAGAAAATTATTATTATTCCATTTCTATTCAGTGCCTGCTTGAGGATTTGTTTACATTCATGGAATACACAAATGAAAAGAATACATAAATATTTCTCTATACATTTCCTATGGGAGAAATCGTAACTTTAAGAATTAATAACTCAAAAAGTTATAGGAATTTCGGGATTAAAATAATGCATAAAAAAAAATTTCATTTCAAAATTCCAACGAGAAGTTGCCTAAATAGAGCGTGACAGACAGACGGACAGACATTAGCCAATTATATATATATATATAGATATCTCTGAAAATATTCATCGGATTAGGATGAAGTTTGGCAAATTTGTAGTCATATGTGCGCCTAAAAAGGACTTAAAACTATAAGAGAATCGGACTGCAGGGAGCGGTAAAAATGAGGAATCAATTATGATCGCGAACCACGGTTTTCTCCGAATTTTTTGAAACTCCGACATAATAATTAAGACGATGGCCTCTAGATCTGGAGGAAATTTCATGACAATCCGTTCAGTAGTTATTCGTAAAAAATGAAAATGCCTTTCAAGATTTCAAACTCCGTTATTTCATAGACTATATCGACATATAATTATATACAGAGGCGTAACTACATTGACTGGCGCTCCCCCCTCCCCCCGCAGGAACAAGAATGATGCCTCCTCCCTGGGGGGGGCGTATAAAGAAATATTTTGCCCCGGGTCTCTGCGTCCCCCCGCATTGCGGGGTCTGCGGGGATGTTATTCCCGCCCCTGATTATATAATTAATGAATTAATATTTTTTTTAGACGTGTGTCCTTATAAAGGGTTAACTACTGATTATGACGTGGCCACATATTGCCAATGTTAATTATTTCTCCATTATGTTTTTATTCTCTTAACCAAGCCAAGGTGTGTGTATATAAAGACATTAATATTCGACATGACAATAGATGATAAGTATATGGCGGGGAGAGAGCCAGAGCATTGCTCGGGTCATTACAGAGTGGAAAAAGAGCAAAAGGAGGAGGGGAAGGCGTGTGCCTCGGGAGAGGGGGCCGGAGGGGGGGGGGGGGAGGTTAGGGCGGAGGTCATAACGGTGTTCAGTGTTCAGTTTGCACTCGGATCCCCCCCTCTCTCTCTCTTTTTTTTTACTCCCAAAGTGCGCCGTCGTCGTCGTCGACGACCGAAAAACATTCATTTCCCCTCCTTCTCTTTTTTATTTTAATATTAATTGTCTCGTCGTCGCCGTGATGATTGCATCAAAAAATCGCCTCCATGTTTATATTTATCTTGAAAAACATTGAAGCAACTTGGAATCTAAGCTAGAGTAGAGTTATTTAAAACAGGGGGGATTTTCTGTTTCTTGAACTATCCAAATTCACAAGAGTGTGCCAGACAGACGAACGAATCATATTAGATTTAGGGAGGGAATTTAGCCCATGGATGAAAATATATTTTTTTTTTTTTTAAATTGGCAACGCAGCAGGCCAGTGCATGACGGGAAAGTGGAACTGTTTCATAAAATAAAATCTGGTGTGACTGGCGCACAGCACACAACTTTCTCTTACCTTCGGTAACCGAAAGTTGTGTACTGTGCTTGTCACACCAGATTTTTTGTGTCGACATGTATTTAGTTTCCGACAGTAGGGTACAATTGAATTCAAGATGTAAAATTTATAAGTATGGGAAAATATTTATATTTTGTAGGAACCGACCGAATATTCGGTTTCGGTTACGGTTTCGAGCCAGTTTCGGCCAAAAATCATGGTTTCGGCCGTAGTTTCGGTTTCGGCCAAAAAGTGGCCGAACCTTTCGGCCGGCCGAAACCAGAGTCTGAAAAAATGGGATGAGACTCGCATCCAAAAAAAAAAAAAAAAAAAGGTAAAATAATTTGCACTTGAGGGAGAAAAAATTTTTTAGTCTCCCTAAAAAAAAATTAGGTGTTAGCTGTGTCTTCTACACAGCCGGTGGCTTTTTAACGTGACAACGTCTTTTGCTTGATTTCAAAAAAAAAATTTTTCTCTTACCTATATTGAAATATAAAGAGGCCCACGGGGCTTGGAGTAGTTGGTAGCGTGCCTACCTTCTATACCGAACGTCGCGGGTTCGGACCCCAGGCAGTCCGATAATTTTATTTAAGGCATTTGGATACCAAATGACTTAAATAAAAATGCCTGGACCCCACAATAGATATATTTATTTCAACGGTTATCGTAAAAGTCTTAAATGGCCTAAGTTGCCGAAAAACGAAATCCCGCCGAGTGCTCTCATGCGGTAAAATGACGTTATATCAAAAAAAAGAAAAAAAGCCCTGGGGGTATTGAACCACTCTTTCTAAAACTATATTTAGATTTAATGTAGCTTTTATGGTCAAGTCGCTATGCGTTGCACAATTAGAGCTATTTTTCGATATTTTTTTGTCTAAAAATTGAGGTTTTTCGAAAAAAAAAAACCAATTTTGGAGTTAATTACTCGGGATTTTTTTATTTATTCTATTAGAGGTTTTCTTTCTGCACCAAATGACATCCCATTTAGTCAGATCTGATTAGCCGTTCAGAATCTATAGGGGTTTAAAACTTTCAAATTAGAATTTACCGCAGCGCGGTAAAATAAAATGATAGGAAAAAAATAAATGGTGAAATCTTTAGCTGAAAACTCATTCTTTCTAACCGTATATTTCTCATAATTATACCTCTTAAGACAGAGGAGTTATTCAAGCCAATAAACTTTTTCGTGCATGCCCCTCTAACATGCCACTATAGACACATGATTTGTAAGACGTTGTCACGTCAAAAGGTAAAATGATTTTCACGGGAGGGAAAAAAATTCAAAAAAAAAAAAAAGTAAAATGAAAAAAAATTTTTATAGGAAATACAAGTTTCGGTTTCGGTTACGGTTTCGGCCGAAACTAAGGTTGAGGCCGAATATTCGGTTTCGGTTTCGGTTTCGGCTGAAAATCTTGTTTCGGTCGGACCCTAATATTTTGATACCATGGCAACCATTTCTCCTATCTTTTCTATGGAGTACAAGAGTAAAGTGGTCCTTCAGAAGATTTCAATCACAAAATGAGAATATACATTTTATAGAGAATCTAAAAAATAATTGATTTTTGAATTTTAAAAAAAATCGTTGGAGCAAATTTTGAGAAAATCGAAAAAAACTGAAAAAGTGAATCAGTAAAGTGCTAGTACTCTTTGGTCGATTTTGTTCAAAAGCTTCGTGTCACGTCCCATGGGGGTGCCTAACTTAAATATAAAATTTCAACTTCCTAGCTCTTTTCGTTCTTGAGATATTTTGTTCACAGACACACAGACACACAGACACACACACACACACACACACACGACAGACCATGTCGCGAAAACCACTTTTTTGGATTCAGGGGACCTCAAAACGTGAAGATCCATCAAAATCTCGACATCGAATTTTTGACATGAATCCAATACTTTCTCTCTATATATATATTACATATATACATAGGTAAGAGAAAGTAAAAAGGCTTCCTCCCCTCTTTTGTCCATCCGCCACACAACCCCGTGTGAGATAGGCAACCCGCTCAACAGGTTGGTAGTGTTCTCACAGACAAATCAAGAAAGGGAAGGAATATTATCTCTTTTATACTACGTATTTATCGCAGTACCAAGAGTGGCGAACAAAAATATAATAAAATACTTTTTTTTTTTCGAAAGAAAATTTATTTTTTTTAATGTAAAATTTTAAAAATTAATAGTTAAAAATTTGATTTTTGTATTTATATTCTGGCAATCAAGCACAGAATGCGCCTTTAAATTTTTGAAAATAAGTGTGCTGTGCGACCAGTCACACCAGATTACCCCCCCCCCCCTCCCCGAGAAACACCTCTGGATCCGCTTTTGACTCACACTGACACAGTATTTTCGGCAACTCAGACCATATAAGACTTTTACGATATCTGTTATTTATTATTATACAAATTGGGTTCCAGGCATTCTTATTTGGTATCCAAATGGCTTAAATAAAATCATCGGACTGCCTGGGCTCCGAACCCGCGACTTAGCATGCTAGCCCCTACATCAAGCCTGGACGACCCATATGAAAGTTATTTAGTTCTATCTCTCCTTATGAAAAATCAAATCTAATTAATTCTAATAATTAAATCTCTCAAATTAAAAATAATAAAATTTGTTATATAATTAAATTTTCTTATTATTTCTCATACTGAAGCCGCAGTAATAATTGTAATATTACAGCGCCACGAGCGCAATTGTAATTGTGAATAAATAAAACTATTATTATTATTTCTCATAGGAATGTATAGATAGGTATTTTTTTTTTTTTCTTTAAAAGAATGGAAGGAGGTAGCAGCCAGGAAGGAGTTTCTCCAAAACAATGAAACTCCCAGATATTCGCGACGTTTCGGTCCAAATTTATTTGACCATCATCAGGCAATCAGGAGTTGTCATATGTAAATTTATATAAATATATTTAATCATATGTTGCTTCGGACTAGTTAATGACATTAAAATTTTGCTCATCTGCAATCGAAGGCTTAGATATGTGAGGAAGTAATGACCCAGGTCATTCATAAATTTGGACCGAAACGTCGCGAATATCTGGGAGTTTCATTGTTTTGGAGACACCTCCTTCCATTATTTTAAGATATTAATCACAGCCACTTCCACACTCAACATAGATAGGTATTTATAATAATAAATATTATTTCAACAAATACAATGATGATTTCTTTTAGAAATTTCCAAGTGAACGAGATACGTATTTTTATATAATGATTAAGAAAATGGAGGAAGGGGCGCTATGTATAATCCGCCACTATCTGTTGAACGGCTTGCACATCATTCTCTATTAAAACTTTTTTTTTTTTTTTAGCCCGGTTGTTTTATTTTAGTGCAATTTTATTATTTGCAACTTTGGATTTTCTTTTTAACAGGTCTATTCTCTAAAAACAGACGTTAAAATTTAAAATCAACAAAAAATATAATCAGCTATTCTTTAAACAAAGTTTTAACAGCGACGTTAACATGTTGCTTTTATTTCAAAGCTATCATAACCTTACTTTTTAGGTTAAGAACGCCATTTTTATTTTAAACACGACGCATAAGGCACCCCCTAGACATGGCATTAATTTTAACACTATTTACTAAATGTCAACGCTTTGGCTATAATGTTTTTGTTAACAGAATAGCTATTTGAGGCAAGGAAATGATTTTGAATAGCATTTTTTTTTAACGCTTACTTTACTTTTTAACACCTATTTTAAATTTTAACGTCTGTTTTTAGGAGAATATACCTGCAAAGTGTTTTAACCTTAAAGTGTATAATTGCTCCTTTGGTAGGGGCTGCTACACTAATTTAATTTAACTTAAAATTAATAAGAGTTGAAGGTAGGGGAAAATGAATAATTAAAAAAAAAATGTAGAGATTAAGGATTTGTTTATTAAATTAAAAGATTGTTTGAATGATGGTTTTTGTTTAATAACAATTGAAACGGTTGAAATCAGTCATTGGCTTCGCTACAATGACTTGTGGGGTTTAACACAGTGGTAGAATTATGTATCTATTTCGACGGGCTCAGGCGCATAGCATTGCATTTGCTCAAATCTATTTTTACAGTCGTACAATTGAATTGACAAGATTTTATTTAAGAATAAAAAAAAATTTTCATAAAAATTTTTTTGAATGGAAATGATTTATAATATATATAACACACACGTGGATTTGGTGCGAAGAATAAAAAAAATTGTAGCGGACTTATCTCGGTTGACCCGCAGGAGTTGTGGCGTGGGCAAAATCGCTGATGGCTTCCTCCGGACTGAGGAAGGCGATGATGATTTGCCGAGATGTCGAAATGCGATGGATTCTTCAGTAAATAGGAAGGATGAGGCCCGTATCTCTCTTATTCATATCAAATGTTACAATTTGAAACCTCTCTTGATGAGGTAATTATGTTTTTTTTTGAATGGGGTGGTCTTCTTTAATAAAAAAAATTTTATACGAATTTCGCCAGAATAAAACTCAGAATAAAAAAAAACTTCTTCGCTCTTCACAACGATTAGCAAGAGCCACATAGAAATAGTTATAGGCGTTTAGAGAGAGAGAGAGAGAGAGAGAGAGAGCCAGGGTGAGCTCCTCTCCGGTCGGCAATTGTAAGAAGACTGCATTATTTTAATTGGGCCTTGGTGTGTGTGTCTTTGTTTTGATTTTGAAATATGATATTTAATTTTTTTTTTATTCGCAATTTATATTATTTAATCAAAATATTCTGAAATTTATTAAATAAAATAAAATATATTTGATTAAGAAATAGAAAATATTAAATTTAAAGGAATGCAAAATATTATAAATTGATTATTTTAGATATGCAAACTGAGCCGTCGTGAAAAACTTGTTAAAAAAAATATAAATAAAAAAAATAAATAGTTTATACTATTATATCCTGGAGGCTATTCAAAAAAAAAATTTGTTTTTTGAGAAAAAAAATTTTTTTTTTTTTTTTTAATGTCCCAGGTAAAAAGTGCTACTTTGAAAAATAAACACAAGAATGTTAATTTCAACAATTCGACAAACTGATGAAGCTATTGCCATCAAGTAATTTGTACTATCAGAAAAGGAGATTCTATAATGAAAGCATAGTCTAAAGGAAATTTGGTATATCGTGAGGAGTGATTCATCAGTCCAACTATGAATCTAACATTGAATATATCGGCTATACCGATCATTACTCTCCGAAAACAACTGCCTGAAGAAATGGAATTTCATTCATCCCGATCAACATCATTGGAAAAGCATCTCACTGTCCGGCGATTCAGGGTACCGAGTATTGACGATTGACACTTCTCTATACATCCACGAAGCAAATAATGGGTTTGGAATTGGGTACCGTTTGGTTTGGCTAAGCATCTGCTATAATGCGGAGATTACTTGCCCGGTACTAAGGTTAAGGTTAAGATGGGGTCTGGGAATGGCACGTGTTTCTTAGGCGAAATTCACGTTTATGACCCGGCATCTGAAAATTTTGGGCAAAGCCCGAGGGGTGAGCAATGGCTCATTGTTTAATTCTTTTCGTCAAATCGACAATTTTTTCGGCTCCTGTCGTTTCGGTTTTGAAGACGTCTCCAAATGATAATTAACTAAAATTTCAAAAATCCTCACCCTCCAAACAACTATCTTTTTCAAGCAATTCAAGATTTCCCAATTATAATCAAAAATCAAATATCACGTGGACGGATTTTGGCACAAGGCACGATTGTTAAAAAAAATCATTTAAAAGGGCTCCCGTTTATTAAAAAAAATAAAATTTTGAGAGATGAATCGGTTTCTCTGATAATGAAATATGTCTGGCAAAAGCTTTCTCAGCATTATACAAAAATACATATAAATAATTTTTTTTTTTTTTTTATCTTTGGCATCTTGAACACAAGATAATAACAATTAGATTTTTTTTTTTTTTTTTTTTTTTTTTTAACATGTTATACATATACTTAGAAGGATATGAAAATTATTTGGCACATAATAATTGATTAATTAATTTGAACACGGTTGGCTCATATTTTTTTTTTTTTTTTTTTTTTACTTAAAACTACACTGCACTTCACTATAACACTTTAGGAATTTGTACTTTAAGGAATTGTAACTTTAAGGACTAATTCGCTCATGGAATGTTTATTTTGATTCGTAATATTTGTTAGAAAACAAAGATATTTTTTAAATAGGATGATTTACATAGATGTTTTTTTTTTTTTTTTTTTTTTTTGAGTTCTTTACATACAATATTTTTGTTTTGTTTTGTTTAAGTAATCATTCTTATATACACACAATGCTAATGTGATATTATGGTCTTTAAGATGGGACTAAAAAAATTTATTTTGTTTTATTTTACTTGAACAATAACAATGCCTGTTAATTCAACAATTCAATTCAATTCAATAGGAATCGATTCGGAGATGACCACTAGGCGTTTAATATGAAAATAAGAAATTTTTTTTTTTTTTTTTTTTAATTGATTGAAATATGAGAAAACTTGTGAAAAATTTAAAATAAAATTGCTGACTTGAATAAAAATTTAAGAAAAGAATAATGTTAAATGGGTTAAATATTAGGACGATTGACAAAAAATAAATTAATAGTCTGGCTTTTAGAAAAACGGGGTAAGAGAAGTCAAATGCAGGGCTAAAATTCATAAGTAGGTGGCGGTGTCATGTTTTCAAGCACGTCATTTCACTGACTACTTTGAAACGCACTTTGTGCCTATAAGGTAGTTTATCTAAAGCAATCAAAGAGAAATGTAGGAAGGCCACAAAGTAAAAATTAATTGTTGAATAGTAACGAGTTAATTGTTGGACATTGTCCTTAGGAGCAAGAGGCTCTCCTAAGCGTTGCTCATGTTGACTAACAGTATTTGTAGAGACTGGGTTTCTATATGAGGTGGCAGCCAAAACATTTTTAAGTGTGGAGATTTTGCAAATTGAACATGCATGGGGAAAAGTAATTTTTTGGGGTAGACTGATAGACGGCATCGGAGAGTACTTTTCTCTAACCGGGTCAGAAGAAGATTCAAAAATTTTCACAGAAAAATTACGGCTAATTTTCTCACATGAATGGAAAATGTTTTGAATTTCATATATAAGATTTTTACAAATGCACACAAGGGAGTCCTCATCCTCTGAACGAGTTTCGACTAAGAGGGTTTCGCTGTGAGGGACGAGCATGGCTGCATCATGAAAGATTTTTTGTATTTCATGGAGTTGTGTTTTACAAATGGCAACCAGGGCGTCCTCATCCGCCGTTTCAGATGACGGGACGGGCATGACGGTGTCGACAGGCTTAACAATTTGTTTTTGTTCGACAGTACTAGCGCAATAGTCTTGAAATGACATTGCCGTGCTTACATCCGATATATCAAATAAAAAAATAAAAATTTTTTTTTTATGATTTTAGTTTAACAAATATTTAGGGTGAAGAAACATTCATTCAAACTTGTGTGTATATTAAAGTGATCGTTAT
This sequence comes from Euborellia annulipes, assembly GCA_023213315.1. NCBI lineage: Eukaryota > Metazoa > Arthropoda > Insecta > Dermaptera > Anisolabididae > Euborellia > Euborellia annulipes. The sequence continues at coordinate 25,025 of JAKCPI010011905.1, read as the reverse complement.
ATTTGAGCAAACACAATTTCATATTAGCCTGATCACTGAGCCTTGAAAAGGTAGATTTAATTTAAAAAAAAATTTTAAATTAACAATTCCAGCTCATCTCCACCATAAAGTGTATAATTGCTCCTTTGGTAGGGGCTGCTACACTAATTTAATTTAACTTAAAATTAATAAGAGTTGAAGGTAGGGGAAAATGAATAATTAAAAAAAAAATGTAGAGATTAAGGATTTGTTTATTAAATTAAAAGATTGTTTGAATGATGGTTTTTGTTTAATAACAATTGAAACGGTTGAAATCAGTCATTGGCTTCGCTACAATGACTTGTGGGGTTTAACACAGTGGTAGAATTATGTATCTATTTCGACGGGCTCAGGCGCATAGCATTGCATTTGCTCAAATCTATTTTTACAGTCGTACAATTGAATTGACAAGATTTTATTTAAGAATAAAAAAAATTTTCATAAAAATTTTTTTGAATGGAAATGATTTATAATATATATAACACACACGTGGATTTGGTGCGAAGAATAAAAAAAATTGTAGCGGACTTATCTCGGTTGACCCGCAGGAGTTGTGGCGTGGGCAAAATCGCTGATGGCTTCCTCCGGACTGAGGAAGGCGATGATGATTTGCCGAGATGTCGAAATGCGATGGATTCTTCAGTAAATAGGAAGGATGAGGCCCGTATCTCTCTTATCCATATCAAATGTTACAATTTGAAACCTCTCTTGATGAGGTAATTATGTTTTTTTGAATGGGGTGGTCTTCTTTAATAAAAAAAATTTTATACGAATTTCGCCAGAATAAAACTCAGAATAAAAAAAAACTTCTTCGCTCTTCACAACGATTAGCAAGAGCCACATAGAAATAGTTATAGGCGTTTAGAGAGAGAGAGAGAGAGAGAGAGAGCCAGGGTGAGCTCCTCTCCGGTCGGCAATTGTAAGAAGACTGCATTATTTTAATTGGGCCTTGGTGTGTGTGTCTTTGTTTTGATTTTGAAATATGATATTTAATTTTTTTTTTATTCGCAATTTATATTATTTAATCAAAATATTCTGAAATTTATTAAATAAAATAAAATATATTTGATTAAGAAATAGAAAATATTAAATTTAAAGGAATGCAAAATATTATAAATTGATTATTTTAGATATGCAAACTGAGCCGTCGTGAAAAACTTGTTAAAAAAAATATAAATAAAAAAAATAAATAGTTTATACTATTATAACCTCAATAAGAGAATATTAATAAGTTTTTGTTTATTGATAGATAAAATATTTATTTTATTTTTTTTTTTGTTGCCTTGCCCGGAAACGAACAAACGACCCTTGAACGTGAAGCGAGACGGCGAAATATTAAATTATGAAAATATTATTTAATTTGTGTGCCAGGATGAAAGAGGGGGAGGGAGGGGAGAGGGAAGGGTGGTAACCACCTGTTGCCGCCCCCTTCTTTTAGTATATTGTGTCAAATGCAACCCAGAAATATTAAGATCGATTCATTCGGGTATTCAGATCAGGTGACGTTTGATAGAGGAAGCGGAAATGATTATGAAACGGGAACAACGGGAACAGGAGCACCTCTGGCACACCATCTAACTGAATCCAATCACTAAAAAATAACTGTCTCTCTCTCTCTTTCTCTTTCACTTGCTCTCTGTCTGCTCTCGAAACGAAAATTATTCCGGCTTATGGACAAAATAAAAGCATTATACACAATACAAAAATTAACTGGTACTTTGATCATCGATCATCAGGATTGAAGTTGAAATGGAATGTTTTTCTCTATCTCTCTGGTGATGATTCAATCATTACTTCTAAATGATGGTGATTTATTCTTGGCCATAGAAAGGAATCTGAACATCTTATGCATTGACATGCACGCATGCGACACGTGTGCGTGTCCTGCCTCTGTCTCCCGTGGGAACTCTGCCCTCTTCTTCGCGCTTTTGCAATTAAGGGCACGGGATTAAATCAAAATATGAAAAAAAAAAAAAAAAAAAAAAACTTTTCAAAAGGGATTTCTGATACAATTTCAATAGGGGATGTCACATTTATTTATTAATTTATTAACTCGGAAAAATGTTTCGCCAGATAAAATCGGTAGGGGAGAGTGGGGCATGTTGAGACAGTTTTAATATTTTATTTTTTTGCAAAAAATTGGAACGCCTATCTTTTATTCTACCACCATATTTTGAAAGGTTAATTCTTTAGGTACCTATTTAATAGCATATTTTCTCTCCTGATAATAACCATGGAGTATTAAAAGAATTAATTAATTAAAAAAAAAAAATTCATTGCGTATCAACTTACCCCACCTCGGGGGGCATGTTGATACAAAGAAAAGGTGCGAAGTTGATACTGTGGTAAGGGGGAATGATAATCTGATGGGATATCAATAAGAAAAATTGTGCTAATTTTTAAATAATACATTTTAATGATTACAAGGATAAAAAGCTAATCTAGTCCTACCACCTGGTATTTCCACATAGATGCACAATGAATACATGTGTATAATTTTGTGACCTGCCACATTCGATGTGTGCCTATTTATTGCATAATATGCACTGGATCCAGTCTTGGCCAAACTTTGACAGTAAATAGGCTTCAAACAAACCAAGAACAGTGAATCTTCTCCTCTTCATGAATTTGAAACTAGTTTCTCCCAATCCCAATGCACATGGACTGAGGGGCAAGTTGATACAGTGTATCAATATGCCCCCCAACCATGTATCAACTTGCCCCAAGTGACCACGTGTCTTTAAAACAAACATAACCTAAAAAAAGTAGAGCACCTAGCCTTATATAAATTATATGAACTTACTCAGGAAGAAACGTTTAATAATAAAATGCGCCGAGTGATTATATGTCTCAGGGATTCTTTATGCACTTTTTTTCTATACTCAAACACAAGGTAAAAAATTTACTTTTGTGGCATAAAAACACCAAAACTCAAACCCCTCAACAACTCGCTGTCGGATTTGACTGCCACTATGTGTAGTACAGCGTCACTTTACGACACACGACTGCTACCACTCGCTTCAACATCCTCATATACGCATTGGCGAATTATATTGCTGATCAACTCTTGCCCCCGTCTCAACTTGCCCCACTCTCTCCCTTAGCCTCCATTTTCCTTGGATGGGTGGACTTAATATTGTCCCTCACTGTACCATCAAAGTAACGGATTAGCTGAGAGATGTGTTCCTATAATTACTAGCAAATTCTTATAAAAGCTGATGATTTTTAACTGGGACTCCTTTACCGTTCAACACCGCTAGAATATGGGTACAGCCCAGAAGAACTTCATATGGGTCGGAAGTTGCGAAATACATTGCCCCGAAAGAAAGTTTGGAATCCGCCTGGCCAGATTTGAAAAAAGTTAAACACTTTAAAATAGAAAACCAAAGATTTCACTATAATTAAAGGAGAAGAGCCTCCAACTTTGAGGAATTTGAAGAAAATTATGTGAAAAGGAATTATTTTGAAGAGGTGTTTAGAACCAAGATCATAATATTGTCACTGACAAAAGAAACGTCTCTAAGGACAAATCAAAACACAACAGAATAGACAACCCACTTTACACCCTCACCTTTAAAACATTTGGCCGGAGGTTGACAGGTGAGTCTTTTCGTACTCATAGGGCGCTGGAAAATTATCGCCAGTTGAAGGTGAAAGGGAGAAGGATAAACTGTAAATTGTTATAAAACTATGAGAGCTATTGTGGTTGTGGTGAAGATGGCCTCTATCGAGACCGAAACGTCGGCCCAATAAAATATTTAAAGAAAAAAATTTGGCTGCTCCTGCAACCTTTCTTTAATATGATAGCTATTGGGGCTTAGAATAAAATTTTGTTCTATTCTATCTCCGCTTTTGTTAAAAATGTATACAAAGTTTCAAGTATCAGGTTTGAAGCTAAATTGTCATAAGCCATCCATATAAGTCAAGAAGTTAAAATTTGGTAGGTGAGGAGGCAATGCAACCAAAAAGAGGCGGTCAACAAAATCGCAACTTTGATTTAAAACTATTCCATATAAAATCAAGCAACTAGCTCAACTTTTCTTTTGTGAGCCAGGAGGTTAGAGATTTTGTCAAATGTCAATAGTGAGTTCGGACCCCAGGCAGTCCGAAGAATATTAATGGCGTAAATGAATGCGCCTGGTTAATTTGTATCGTAATTTATCGTTTGCCGAAAAGACTTGTAGGCCTACATGTGCTTCAAATTGGAATCACTGTGCATTCTCAAGCGGCTTTTATTAAATCCCTGATAATTGACACACTCAGTTGAGGAAATAAAAGGCGTAGAAACTTGAAATATAAAAATACTTACATCATAATTTAAAGCTAATTCATTATTTTCATCGATATCAACTTTAGCTAGTAAAATTTTTTCCTTTTTTTTTCTTCAATAACTGATTCAATCCTGGGCGCAAGCATTTTACACGGATTACACCATCTTTAAAAGAATATAAAAAATAAAACAAAAATTATTATGTCAAATTAAAAGAAAAAAAAATAAATGAACTTACGTTGCAAAAAAATCGACAATCACTGGGACTTTGCTATTTTTAACTCTTTCATCGAAATCGCGTGTGTCTTGGACTTTAAAACTGTTGCAAGGATTGTCTGATGCCGATGATGAAAGCGTGGCGGAAATTATTCTCGGATTTCTCTGAACTGCAGAAAATATCCTTTGCGTTATTAATCTAGACGCCATTTTAAATTTCGTCTGAAATGGAATTTATTATATCCTTTTTTATTAATATTTAAAAATTGATGATTCTTTTTTGTATTTACCTTTTTTCAATGACAGAGCAAAGACAAGAGCGGATCAGAGACATAATAAAACAGATAAGACATAGATAGAACAATTCTAAGACTTGAGTTGGTTTCCTGGACAGAACGTAGATGGGGTATTTTTAAATGAAAATTTTCTTACCATCTTGAATATTTTATTAAATTTATAATGCTAAAAAATAAAATTTACATTTAATAAATCAATATAGTGATAAATATAATGCATGGTGAGAAGAAAGAAAGATAGCCACCAAGATCGCAAAACATCTGAATGGGTGTCCCAGATGAAGAAGGCTGTGGAAATCATAGATAATCGAAGGTGGAAAGCCGCCATCGATAGAAAGCGAACAAACCTATTTTTTTCTCCTTGTATACTTATCGATGTAAAGTTTTAAAGATGATAAATAAATTTAAAAAAAAATCAAGATAATTTTTTCTTTTATTTTTCAATTTAAAAAAATCGATTATTTGATTTTATAAAATAATAAATAAATATTTACAAATTTTTTTTTGTATTTTAAAAACTTTTTTTTATCGAGAGTTCTAGTTCATTCAGGAAGAGAAATATGAAAGTTTTCCATCTTGCAAGTCACTTCTCAGATATCAAAAGCTTTTCCGCTATTGACGTTTTAAAGTGTGTGTGAAATTTTTTTTCTTGGTGATTGTAATCTTAAACAATTGACCTCATTTCAGATCTACTGATATAAATTATCAATCTTGTTAATTATATTTTTAAAATTTATTCTTAAATTGCATTTTAATCTCATTAAAGGTTAGTTCCTCTTTTTGACATTCGTTTTTGATTGCACAATATTATGATTCATGTTTTTTCACAATCAAGATTAGATAGAAATTAGTTTTCATTTTTTTTTTTTAATTTAGAAATTAGTTTATAATATTAATACAACCACTTGTTTTTCCTTCTTTCTTTCTTTGCTATAGAGTTGTTTATAATTTGCTTTGATATCTTTTTTTTTTTTTGCTTCTCGCTTTAATTACATATATTGTATATTTCTATATTTTGCAGAGAAAACTTGTTCCCGATGTCTTGGCAAACGCCTCCGCCGGCTGGGTTCGTTCCTGGACAACAAGGTCATTCAGCTATGCCTAAATCCTTACTTGCCCTGTGCTTGCTTGCTCTCTTTCCTTATTTGGCTCACATTTGCTCTCTCTTCTTTTCTATTTCATTCGCACCATTCAATTTGTTTAAGCACTCTTTCACTTTTATTCATCTATATATAGTCACTATCAATATAAATAATCTAATTAGTTATTGATAAAAACAAAAAACAAACATGGCTTTAAAATGAACTTGTCAGTTTTATTGACCACTAAAGAAGCAAATATTAATTATTTTGCTGTACTTTAGTGAGCAATAAAATCTCACCTTAAAGCTGATAAGACTAATAACGAAATAGGTCAACAAAAAAAAAAATGTACTTTTTCTCACATATCTCTGATTAAGCTCTATCAAAATTATAAAAGGCTATTAATTTCATTTTGTAAGCAGTGGCATAATATTTATTTATTAAGTTTCACATTCATTCGTTGACCGCTCTTCATGGATTCCATTATCTTCAAATTCAAGAAAATTAATATTTAACAATTGCTGTGAATCACCTTTTTGAGCATTTCAAGGAATATTATCACGGAATTGTAATGACGTTTGAATGCGGCTTCATTGTTTCGACAATGCTCGAATTGGCGTTTCCATGGACAGTGGTCCACGATTGAACTAACATAAGTGAAATTTCCAGAGTTTTAATACCGATGCGAGGCTCATTCAGGCGTACTTTGGCATTGTTGCGATCTTGGTGGCTGTTGCTCTTTGTCAGGCCTGCCATCTTAATAATTCTTTATGGCCCTGTTTTCGAAAACATCCTTTTGACGATTAGACTAATCTGTCCGTTAGTCCGTCAACTCGAATGTGTCTGTTTTTAAAGAGACCAACATTATTCTTTGACATAAGTTTACATGAATATAAATGTCAACTTTAGTTGACTCACGCCTTACATTTCATTTGTTAATTAATCTTAAATGATCACACCTTTATTTTTTTCAAGCTTATTTTGTGTATTATATTTATTATGTCTTATGGCTTTTATAAAAATATTTAATCGAAAATCTGTACATTGAGTGATGAAGTTAAAGCACATTTATGCGTTTTTTTCATTGTTTTTTTGTTAAAAAAAAATGGATATATTTATTTAAATTCTATTATCACAAAAAATTTTTAAGTTTAAAAAAACAATGAAATAATCACATAACTTTGGAACTCACTGTAGCTCTCCTTTAAAAAGATTAATTTATAAACTGAAGACACTTTCTATAAAAATTTGAATAATACAGGCTTTTTTTTTAGTGATTTTAGAGGAACTTAGAGGATCTTTTTTTTGATTTTAACTTTTTTTTTTTTTTTGAATTTTTTGAGGAAAGAGACAACCAAATGTGGGTTGAGCCATTAATTCTGGAAACTAGATGATAAGAATTAAAGTTGATGACTTATGATTATTTGGAAATTTTGTAGATAATTGGGAAAAATTGAATTTGATTGTCATTATCATTTTTAGCTATGAGTCACAGCAACGATTGCAAATTATTCTAATAAATAATCCATAGAGTAAACAAAACAAACTTCATTTAAATTTTTTTTTCATTTTTATTTTGAAAATTTAATTAAATATAACTTTTAAATGATATTTAAAAAAATGACTATTACCTTCTTCCGTGATAATTCTTAGATGATTTTTATCTTATCATTTGTTAATCATAATAAAATAGAGATTAAATTATTAGTTTTTTTTTTTGTCTCTTCCCACACTACATGTAATTCAACGTTCTAGAATGCATTTTTAAATCTGGTTAGTATTTTCTCTTTCCTTATTCAATTAGAAAATTTTACTCCCTTAAAAATAATAATAATAATAATTAAATAGATAAACAAAAAATTTTTTTAAATATCTAATTGTTTATAACTAATAGGTTACATTTTTATTTTTGTCTTAATCATTATACCACAAAAATAATTGAACAAAATGATATATTATTTAATAATTAATTAGAAACTTTTCTTTCTTAGATAAGAAATTTGTAGTGGAATTTTCTTTTTTAATATTTTTTTAAAATTATTTAATGACGTCACATTTTTTGATTGTTGCGTTAAAATCCCATCATCCATTCGCATATATAGGCCTATGTAAACAAAATTGAATTTTTTTTCTTATAGTAATAGAGAGCCTAAAAATAATTTGTTTTAAATGTTTCATTAATAATAATAATAAGTGGACTCTGTTTATAATTTTGACAAAGTATTTTTTCTAATTTTTTGTAGAACATATTTCAAAATATGCCCTTGGTCTTTCTTTTTCTATTTGTTTATGTGTGATGTGCAAAGTTTGCGTTATTTAAAAATTTAATCTTGTTTGGGATAAAACTCTAATCTTTCTATTTCCAGTTATTTCGACTGGACAAAACTTTGAATCATCTATTTATTATCATTATGATTTCGTATCATATGTGAAAACGAGATTGTTCTTCCTTTACATAAAAGAAACCAGAAAAATATTCCCTTCATCTTTATATGTTCTATATTATTCAGTCAATTAAAAAGATCTTTTGGAGAAAAATCAAGATTAAGTTTTAATACTGGATAGAACATTGCTAATTCAATTTCTTCTAAAACTGTCCGTAGTAATATTTATTTTACTAAGTTCAAATTTGTTTTCTTGTTTGTTTCATAATAAATAATAATATGTAGAATTCATGCTTTATATTCTTCTTCTATGCAGTCACGTAATCAGGTAAATTGACTTGGGAAGGTCATAGAGAACTTATCAGATCTTATTTTCTTTTTCTAAACGCTATTTATATATATAAACATATACTGTATATAACTCTTATTTCTGCTATTATAATCAATTATCCTTTCATTATCTAATAGCTTTTATTTTTAGTTAAAATTTTCTCTGGAAATATGAATTGATTTAGAATCTGAATTGCCTATGAAGAAAAACTTTTCATTTATATTGTCATAGGCGTATCGAGGAATATTTAACAGTTGGGGTTTAACGCTTATAAATGAAGTTAAATAAAATAAATCAATTTTCACAGTGGTAACTATTAATACTTTTAATTTAAAAGTAGGTTCTACTTCTTACCATTGATCTTCCTCTTTTGAGTTCGTCTCAAAAAAGATATTCTTGTTACTAAATTTTAATTTCTTGGAAAGTAGAAGTAGTAATTGAATATTTGATTATAGCTGTAGTATTGTATTCAGGATAATAAGGAATAATTTCCCAAGAAGAATGCAGCCAAATTTATTTCATTAGATTTTAATAAAAAATACTAATCACTTGCTGACGTTTCGGTTCGGGTTTGAACCATCATCGGAGCTGTGATTTTGTCTAATCTAATGAAATAAATTTGGCTGCATTCTTCTTGGGAAATTATTCCTTATTATCCTGAATTCTTGGAAAGTCACATAAGTCCTCACATACTTGAACATTATTTGTAGTGGAATATAGTAAATAATCAATATTAAATGAAATCTAACTGTTGAGGTAGTTTAGAGAAAAGCATTTCTCTTTTTCTCACATATTTTTCAAAATAGAAAATAATATGATTGGTATCCTCGATGGTGGCCCCTTCCCAGGGACAGAAAGAATTATCCGATACTCCAATACGATATAAATGACCGGCTAGAATTGTGTGACCAATTCGTTGATTTCCCTTTCCAGACGGAAGCTGGAGAGCCACGGCTTGTTTCTTATTATTTATTTTTTCTTCCTAAAGACACAATTGCTGTGTATGGAAGCGTCATAAAAAAAAGACAATATACATACAAGGGTACATCTTTATTGTAAGTCAAAATATTCACCAACACTATATAGGCACTGTTTCAGGAGGTGGGTTTTAAGTCTTTTTTTTGAAAATGATGACATTTGGATTTTCACTTGGGAGAGCATTAAAAAGTCTTGGTCCCATTGAATTAGACGATTTTTCGCCCACCTTCAACCTAGATCTCGGACATCTCAAATCTTCCCTATGTCTTGTATTCTGCTGGTGGATATTATTTCCCGAGTCAATGGAACTTCTCTTCTCAATATGTCTTTGTACATATCTACAAAATGTACAGAGCACTCCCAATTTTTCAAAAGCATTCCTACAGCTTTCTCTAGGTGCAGTGCTAGTTATGCACCTAAGAATTCTCTCCTGGGCAATGAGAACTCTCTGAGCCGACGTGCAATTCCATACCTGACTCTCGATTCAACCTCTGAGAAATAGTACGACCTCATTTGGTGAGACTCCAGGAAGTTCTTAAGCCTCTTCACTAATCCATCGCAGTGATGCTCCCATGCGAGATTTTCATCAACCGTTAGGCCCAATGAACACATACTGCCGACATTTTCTATTCTGCCACCAAATACAGATCCATTGTCCAGTTTTTTGTATGAAAACGGAAGTATTTTGTCTTATTGTCATTAAAGTGAAGACGGTTTTGAGTGCATTTAATACATCATTGCATTTGTTGTGTGCAGATCTTGTTCATTTTTGTCCGAAATTACCACAGTGGCATCATCCGCATAGAGTGAAATCTGGCATCCCCTATTCTCCACATAACCAATCTTATACGTGGTAATAGTTTATACAGTCGACGCCCTCTTTCATCGATATCCCACTCATATTACCATTATATATGTAATTGATTTATTAATTGTGAGTGTAGGCTTTCACCTATCAATTCAATATTCATGACGATGCCCTCCTCAGATGCTCTTAGAGCCACAGAATCAGCTTTTTCGTTTCATTTGGTCCCTTCATGAGGTGGGACCCAAAACAAACGAATACTATGACCTCTAGATTGTATGTTATAAATAATAAAAAGAATATAGTAATTTTTAAGATTACTATTTTTAAGACTTCAAAGGCACTTCCTATACGATTACCAGACTTGGAGCCATCAGTAAAAATGCAACATTTTGGGGATATAGGATTTTTGACTTGAACCCCCAAAAACCACCCCCTGGGTACGCCTATGTATCTTGCAATGATTATGAAAATAGCCTCAAGTTTTCTCTAAAATTTTTTCCGTTTCTACGGACCATTTTTATTTATAAAATGTTCTCAGACCATACAACCTCCTAGTGGACAGGGCAGTGGATCGATCACTGCGGGAGAATTTGGGGAGTGGGTGTTTAATAAAAATAAGGGGACGGTAAATGTATAAATAGAAGGCTATTTTAGGATCTTTTTTATTTTAAATAAATAATTTTTAAGCCGCCAGCAAGTAATAAAGAAACTATTTGATTATCGTCGACATTTCGGGATCACGTCGATCCCACTTCAGGACGATAAAATTGTTGTTGTTGTTGCTTAGATGAATGCAATTTTGGTTCATACAAAATAAATAATTAAATTTACATATACCATATATAGATGTATATGAGAATTGCCGTAGGCATATGGGCTATATTTTTAATTTGTGGCAAAAGGGCCCGAAACGACAGTACTGGCCAAGATTGAAAGACTGAATGAACCAAAATTGCATCCATCTAAGCAACAACAACAATTTTATCGTCCTGAAGATGAGAGGGGATCCCGAAACGTCGACGATAATCAAATAGTTTTTTATTATTGCTGACTGCCATACATCTTCCTTATCCTAATAATTGCCACTCAGCCATCGAAATTCTTCTACTTAAAATAAATTTATTTATTAAAGATAACAAATGTAAGGAAAACTTTAATACCAAAATTATTTTCGTTCTTTTTTCAGAGAATACTATTTTGATTGGAATTTTTTCTAATATCTCGCTGTTTATTCGCAAACATAATTTTTTTTTAAGATGAAATGCCTGATCCTTTTTAAAATGGCAATTTTGTTCTTCCCCCTAACATTTTTGTTTTTAATTTCACAGGACCTTCATACTACGGAGGAGGACCAGTGCCACAAGGATACCCAAATCCCGGATACCCGCCACCAAGCGCTCCAGGATATCCGCCACAAGCCGGCTACCCGCCTCCAGAACAGCCCGGCTATCCCCCACCAGGACAAGGCTACCAACCAGCTGGTCCGCCGGGATACCCGCCACCCGGCCAAGCAGGCTACCCGCCACCATCCTATCCAGGAACTGAATACCCTGACAATAATTATCCAAAACCCGAGAACAACATGTACGGGCGACCAACCTACGGTGGCACGTATAGCGATGATCTTGAAGGCCAAGCTGGTCTAGAATTTACTGATAAATCCATTCGTCGAGGATTCATTCGGTATTAAAAGAATTATCCTTTTAATATGAACAAATTCAATTATATTTATTTGTTTTGTTACAGAAAAGTCTATAGCATTTTATCACTCCAATTGATTATTACCTTCGGAGTTGTCTGCTTGTTTACATTTTATGATGATGCTAAAGTTTTTGCAAAAAGAAATTTCTATCTAGTCTACGTCTCGATGGCTGTCGTTTTCGTTTTGATGCTTGCAATGGCCTGTTGCGAATCGGCTCGTCGCCGGGCACCAGCTAACTATATTATCTTATTCGTTTTCACCGGATTCTTTTCAATTATGGTCGGATATTCAGCTGCTGTCTCTGACCCAGATGCCGTAAGTATCGCTTCATACTGAGGGGGGAGGGGGGGGGACAATAAAAAGCCTGGTTTACATGTTGCAGTAAGAGTTGCTAAATAAACTGCTGTGTAAAACTATCGCAGGCATTACATATTGCAGATTATATAGTAGGCTGGGACGAGTAGAGTAATGGGGTTAGAGAATAAAAACCAGCAGATAAATCGCTCCACCTGACGTCCTTTATTTGGCAAATACTGAGCAGCACTGAGGATGATGCATGTCATATGCGTCGAAATATTTGCCAAATAAAGGACGTCAGGTGGAGCGATTTATCTGCTGACATTACATATTGTTCCAGAGGCGTATATAGAAATTTTTTTTCGGGGGGCCTGAACTTTCTACGAATTTTTTTTTTTTTTTTTGGAGAACAAAAGTTTCCCCCCCGCGAAACATTCCCTCTTTTGCGGAACCAAAATTTTTGCACTGCGGGGCCGATCTAACATTTCGGGGGGGGGGGGGGGGGGGGCGAGACCCGCTAATGTCTGTGTATCCCTATATATGTACAGTGAGGGATAATATTAAGTCCCACCCAGGCATTTTCTGCTTGTGATTATTTATATTATATATTTTTTAATGGAAACTTTGATGGTTCAAGCCTAGAAAATTTCCAATAAAGTTTTTCATTTTCTTTTATAAAAACAATGAAATAATCACAAGTAGAAAACGCATGGGTGGGACTTAATTTTGTACCTCACTGTACATGCATTTTGGTCGGGCCTCCTCGGCCCCCCCCCCCCTTATATACGCCCCTGTATTGTTCTAAGTACCTTTCAGCTTTAATAACCATATAAAAATGCATCTTGAAAGATCAAATTAAGATAAAATTAAATACAGTAGTATAGTTTTTTTTTTATTTTATATTATAGAAACCAGGGAACAAACAGGGGTAGAAACCAAAAAAAAAATATCACTTTTGAATTTTTAAAAAATCTTGAGGTAGTAGATTTGCAATATCTGTCAGATTCCACTTTTCAGGCCATGTATATTCTAAAATTAATTTTACATATAAAAATAAAAGCAAACTGGTATTAATTAATTAAAGAAAATAATAAATGTCCTCACAAATGAAATGACAGTTATAGTTTAGGTTACCATATTTAATTTTTGAATTACATTTTTAAATTATTTTAATAACAGTTTTTTTATGCGAAACACGACAAGAATAATTTACAAGAATTGACTTCTGTTTTATGAGATTACTTGTCTTAGAAAGCAGGTTGAAGGCTTGTGAGTTAAAAGAAAATTACTAGAAGCTTTTTTCAGTCAGCAATCATAAAACTTACACAGTTGCATCTTGACATTTTACAATCTCAAACTCACACAATTGTACAACAAACAACCACATATGAAAGATAGATTTTCTTACATCTAATTAAGTTGACAGATATACTTTATATATATAATATAAACCAATAGAGTGATGATTGATATTTTGTTTTTTTTACCTCAGAATCCACATTTGTTTCATAATGAATAGTACAATTTCATACATCAAGAGCAGGATGCAGGTATATTTATTACAACAATCTGAAAAATGACATGATGTATATAGAACATATATAGTGGTTAACAATAATGATCTTAAATCATGAGAATGGTGTCTGTGAGCCCTCAACTGACCTCTATTTTTCCTTAACTGTGCTGTTATTTGCACCACAAAACTGCATCTATATTCGTTTAAGGAAAAATAGAGGTCAGTTGAGGGCTCACAGACACCATTCTCATGATTTAAGATCATTATTGTTAACCACTATATATGTTCTATATACATCATGTCATTTTTCAGAAGTTGTAATAAATATACCTGCATCCTGCTCTTGATGTATGAAATTGTACTATTCATTATGAAACAAATGTGGATTCTGAGGTAAAAAAAAACAAAATATCAATCATCACTCTATTGGTTATATATATATGCGAAGACAAGTTTTCTCGGGTTAAGTCGGGTAGGGTGCTGAGATTTACTCGACGTTTCGGCTCTCCTTTTGGAGCCATTTTCAAGAGAGAAGGAGGTTAGGAGGTAATGGTGGAGGGGGTTGTTTACGGGGTCGCAGTCTTCCTGGTCCCCAGGTCAATTTGGTGGATGACTCAGAGGCGTGGATTGGTCTCTGAGAGCTGGAGGAAGGTTGGGTGTGTGTAATTGTGTTCGGTTTAGGTTGACTACGGGGCCTCAAACTGCCTACTCCCCAAGTCTGTGTATTGGTGGTGTGTTTGGTGGATGCCTCAGAGGTCTGGGTTTGTCTCTGAGGAATGGACAGTGGTTGGTTCTGTGTAATCGGGTTTGTGTTTGGTTTGGGTTGACTTTGGGGAATACACAGACTTGGGGAGTAGGCAGATTGAGGCCTCGTAGTCAACCTAAACCGAACACAATTACACACAACAAACCTTCCTCCAGCTCTCAGAGACCAATCCACGCCTCTGAGTCATCCACCAAATTGACCTGGGGACCAGGAAGACTGCGACCCCGTAAACAACCCCCCTCCACCATTACCTCCTAACCTCCTTCTCTCTTGAAAATGGCTCCAAAAGGAGACCCGAAACGTCGAGTAAATCTCAGCACCCTACGCGACTTAACCCGAGAAAACTTATCTTTGCATACATCCGGTCGCGGAAACCTTCCAGAATATATATATATATATATATATATATATAAGTATATCTGTCAACTTAATTTTATGTAAGAATTGTGCGTTTGAGATTGTAAAATGTCAAGATGCAACTGTATAAGTTTTATGATTGCTAACTGACTCTCTCTTCTTTGAATTTTTTCAGGCCTTGACAATGGTACATTTTAAACCGAAACCAATAAATTAGTTAAATGGTCGGCCAAATTAAGTAATCCAATAAAAAAGGAAAAAAGCTTCTAGTAATTTTCTTTTAACTCACACTTCCTAAGACAAGTAATCTCATAAAACAGAAGTCAATTCTTATTTTAATAACATTTTGATTATATTATTCACTAAATTAAAAGAAAACAACATCGTCAATGCTCTAAAACATTAAAAAATATGAAATATAAACTGCTAACATATTTTTTTAAGGAGGTTGGTTTTTTACAAGTTTTTTACATGCATGTAAAAAACTGAATAAATTACGCGGAGGTCAAAAATTTGCCAACCCTGTTGTAAATAGACTTGGAATTCAAATAAATGATTTATGTCCGATCCTTTGTAATAAAATTAATTGTTTTGTTTTCCAGGTGATGCTGGCGATGGGTCTGACTATAGCCGTGACAATTGGTCTCACAATTTTTGCATTTCAAACCAAATGGGACTTTACTATGATGAGCGGCGCTCTTTTTGTCATGTTAATAATTTTATTTATATTCGGTATTGTCACTATTTTTGTACGCAATAATATCGTGCATATGGTATATGGAGCTCTGGGCGCACTACTCTTCTCTCTCTATCTTGTCTACGACACCCAAATGATGATGGGCGGCAATCATAAATATTCAATCACCCCCGAGGAATATATCTTTGCCTCCCTTAATTTATACATCGATATTGTCAACATCTTTTTGTACATTTTAACTATTATCTCTAGTAGTCGTGATTAAAAATTTGTTTTTTTTTTTGTTTCAATTTCGGGAACATATGACTGATGTTGTACATCTAATTATAAGATCCATCCTTCAAAACAATAAAATTCAAAATTCTTTCGTCAAAATAAATAGAAAAAAAGAAATAGAACTTATATATATATGTAGTATTTAGATCGATTCAATTTATATACGTATATATATATTTAAAGTCTCTCGTTTAATCTAATGTTTATGTATTTTAAAAATAAATTAAAAAAAAAAATTAATATATTTAATTATTGACTACTCTAGTTGTAGAATAGAACAAACATTTGACTGATACAGCTAACTTAGATCTTATTATATTGTAAGTACCATATATTATTATTATATTCATGTAAATAAATATATATATACATAAATATTGTATTCTCTTGGAGGCTTTCTTCAATAAATATCTCACGTGTGATTTATTTATTAAGTTGATCCATTAAATCAATAAGTACAAGAGTTAAAATCTTGAAAATAAATGTAAATTCAAATTACGAGAAGGGTGAAGGCGAACGGATAGTTTAAACTAATTAGAAGACTTTTTGGTATGAATTTTAAAGGGAAAACGCAATCTTTTTTTCCATAAACCTTGCTGTTAATGAGAATAAATGTATTTATTTTATTATATACACTTGCGGAAAAAAATATCGAGTCACCTACTGTTTTACTAATAATAATAAATAATATTATTAGGAGAATTTTTAATTATAGACCACATATTTGTATTAAATATTTATTAAAAATATATAAATACTGTACATTTATGAAAAAAGGCAAGTAACGGACATGACAGTTTGTTCACTTGAGTCGTAGCAAGTGCACAGTACTTGATAACGGCTGCAGAATAAGCAGTCGAAACGTTGTACAGTATTTATATATTTTTAATAATAAATATTTAATACAAATATGTGGTCTATAATTAAAAATTCTCCTAATAATAGTATTTCAACCACAAAAGC
Organism: Euborellia annulipes; assembly: GCA_023213315.1. Classification (NCBI taxonomy): domain Eukaryota; kingdom Metazoa; phylum Arthropoda; class Insecta; order Dermaptera; family Anisolabididae; genus Euborellia; species Euborellia annulipes. The sequence goes on along the minus strand of JAKCPI010011905.1, from coordinate 8,068 downwards.
TTTAATAAACACAATAATAAATAAATTTTATTGGACTTCCACCCCTCCCCAGGGGCGCCGGAACGAATTTGAATCAGGAGGGGGACAAAAAAATTTTTTTTAGAAAATTAAAATAATTTAATATGTTCAAATAGTATAAAACAAAAACAAATCTACTATAAAACTTTAAAAATTTTAAATAAAATCACAATTTTAATAAAATTGAAATTTTAAAAAATTTGCTAGTGATTTTTGGAGTTTAGGCTTTCACAGTTGTTATCATTAGTAAAAGAATTTGATTTTCGGTTTAACTGTGGTGTTTATTTGTAAAAATTACAACGTTTCGGCCACTCATTCTGTGGCCTTCTTCAGGTACAATTCAGTTAAGTCAATCTCATTAACTCAATTGAATTGTTAATTGAACAGTTCAATTGAGATTGTCACAGATGTAACAACCTTTATAATCTTAACTGAATTGTACCTGAAGAAGGCCACAGAATGAGTGGCCGAAACGTTGTAATTTTTACAAATAAACCACAGTTAAACCGAAAATCAAATTCTTTTACTAATTTGCTAGTGATTTTATCAAAAAAATTTGAAAAAAAATGAATTTTTTACTTTTTTTAATTTAGAAAGTAAAAATATATCATTTTTAAAAATAAATAAAATAAAAGAAGACATATTGCCCCCCTCCCCCTATAGGATGCCAGGGGGGGGGGGGCAATGTACTCTTGCCCCCCCCCCCCCCAGTTCCGGCGCCTATGCCCCTCCCATATTTAGTGTTTGGGGATCGGTACATTCATTATTTTTACATTAACATGCGTGTAAAGTGTAAAATTGAATTATTGCACATTTCAATCACATCCTCTCTCTTCAGTCTCTCCCACGTTTCCCACACCTTCAGTATCTCTTCTTTCATTTCACCTCTCTCATCATCCACTCCCAGCCTTCTTCTATCTTCGCCATCTTGCTACTTCCCTCCAGAAATTCCCTTGTTTTCGGAGGTAATCCCGCTCGGACGGAGGCGCACTCGAAGATGTGGTTGAACGTCTCCTTCTTGTCGTTGCATACCCTGCAATTCTCGACTTTCCCTTTGTAGGATAGTCTATTGTTTTTCAAGTACGGCTCCAGACGCAGATCATTCTTCACTTTTCTATAGTGGGGACTATAAGTTGACTGGTCTATGCGGTTCCAGTTCTTTTGCGTTTCTTGCTCAATTTTCTTTTCCATTGCATCTTACCTCCTCTGCTATATCCTCTAAGATCAGCCTTAAGACTCCCGGGCTTCCCAACGCCTTCTCCATCTCTTTTTCCCCCATTTTGAGGGGTTTCTATTCAATATGCCTCTGACGCATTCTTTTAAGCAGATCTTTGGCCATCCTCTTTCTTCCATTGTTGCGATCCGATAATTAATCTTGGCCATCCTGCAGAAATTCCTCGTCTCTATGCTCCAGATATCCAGATGCCTCTATCTTCCATAGGTAATCCGGGGTATTCTGTTTTACTAAAACTTTCACTTATCTCAGGTTCTAGGCATCGGATTGGAATAAAAATAAAGGATCGGACTAAGCCGAGCGCACAACTTTGCCCACCCACTCACTAGTCAAGAAAAAAATATTAAATTTTTAATTGAATTTTAATCAAAATCGTTGGAGCGAATTTTGAGAAAATTAAAAAAAAAAACTGAAAAAGTGCATCAGTAAAGTATTAATGGTGTATGATTTTGTTTTGATTTTTTTTTTTTTCAAAATTGTCTTATTCTTGATTATTTCAAAAACTATTCAGTATTCGAAAAAAGAATAAAAACTTTTTGAAATTGACTAATTTATTATCATATGTATGGCGGGAACTTAGGCAAGCAGGCGAGGAGAGATCAGTTAGTTCCGAGAGTTGCCGCTAAGTGTCTCTCCTGTCGCCATTGATTGTTGCCCGCCTTCGTCTTCTAATTAGTGAGTGATCGACTCTTTTAGCCTGTGTTTCAGTGTTTGTTTAATTGTGTTTGTGTTATTTCAAGAAACGTCCTTTATTAATTTAAACGAATCGTCGGCGACTATTAACATCTCTTTATCATCATAATAAAGGTATTGTTTCCTAATTAAAGCAATTGATAATTATATTTCTTTCTATAATGATTCTCGAAATAGATTTTGTTTGCCATCTTTTTTTTTTTCAATTGAATTAGAAATAAAATCTATTTTTAATTTTGTTATTAAAAAATTCACTCATACATTTTTATGTTTATTTTGAAAAATAGTTAGTGAAGTTAAAGATGATTTTGAGAATATCTTTTTTTTTTAAATCTATTTTTAAAGCAATAAAATGTGAGAAAGCCATAAAATCTAAATCGAATGTTCTCGATTCAGTCACTCAATGCATCGAATTAAAAAAAAAATTCCATAACATCCATTTTTGGTTAAGGTTAAGTCATTATTCATAATACGAATAAAAATAAATAAATCCTAATAATTATATTAACAACAATGTCTGTCTATCTCTGCTTACAACGAATAGACTATGAAGCTACTTGGAGAATTTTCATTTTGTTCACAGACAGACACACACACACAAACAGACATCATTCCAAAATTCTGGGGACTTCATAACACATTTTGGCAACTTCATTTCAATTTCGATATTTTTTTACGATTACATAAACTTTACCTACCCAACCTACCTTAAAAGGTGTCATATTTTGTGGAATTTAATAGGCCCCTATATATTAAAAAGAATATTATTTTGATTTAATAAATATTTATTTGGGAACAAGTGTTTTAATATAAATAAAAAGCTAAAAATACAAATTAGTGAAGAAAATAGACTTTATTCGGCTCAAAATTATTTATTTCCTATGACAACGTTTCGGGGACTATACGTCACCCATCCTCAGGACAATAACAACAAAACTTTATACATTGAAAAATAAAATAGAAAGATAGCCAAATTACATGCAAGTTTCAATCACGAGTCAATGCTAGGCATCTGCTATTGAAAGTACAAAGATTAAAGGTGGAGGGTGTGGTAATATTAATTAATTAGGAAGAGGGTATTGAAGAAATTATATATAAGTATGGAAGTAACATAAGTATTTATTAACTAGATTATAATGGGAAAAGTCGCTTATCAATGGAAACATCAATAAAAAAAACTACAAAATTAGAAATAACAAATTATTTAACTGAGAATTAATTACAATTTAAATTAATTAATTGGTCGTTGGCTCCTCAACAACGCCGGTGAGATAGGGGTGTACAAGAGCATCTACGCAGCCTTGCTTATTGTCAAAAATTGTTGTAGTTTATTGTTTATTCTATGAGAATTTAGTGAAGGCTAATATGTTCAGAATAGGTTGCATTTTAGTTATGGAAAGATACTCTAGAGTCAGCACTTCCAGCACCGGGGCGTTTAGCGGGAATAAGCCGGTAAATTTGCGGGAAAATGGTTTTTCGCAAATATCTCGAAAACTATGAGGTTTTTCCCAAAAATTCATCTATACAAAAATAATCGAAATTAAATTACAAACAAAAATGATCTAGTACATAATCACGCTAAAGTGAACGGTTCGGGAGTTATAGAGGGGTAAAATTTGTAATTAATATGAATGGAGACCCTGATAGAGAGAATTATTTATATCTTGTTACCATGACAACCATTGTTAGAATTACAAATTTTAGCCCTCTATATCTCCCGAACCTTTCACCCTAGCGTGATTATGTACTAGACCATTTTTGTTTGTAATTTAATTTCAATTATTTTTGTATAGATGAATTTTCGCGGAAAAGCGCATAGTTTTCGAGATATTTGCGAAAAACCATCTTCCCGCAATTTTACCGGCTTATTCCCGCCAAAGGCCCCGGTACTGGAAGTGCTGACTCTAGAGTATCTTTCCATCACTAAAATGCAACCTATTCTGAAAATATTAGTCTCTTGCCCATTTTTGTCGCCCGCTCTTGCACTACAAAGAGAGCACGGAGAAACAGCAACATTACTGAGGGGCGATTGCTTACGGAGGCAGAGCCTCTTAATCAAACTTTAATAATATTTCAGAGAGTCTCACAGGCGATGCTTTGGCGGCCGGAAGACAATTAAATTATTTATTTTTTAATATAAAATTAATTAATAATAAGAATAAATTAATCTTTCAATAATACAATTTAAATAAAAGATAATTTTCCATTGGGATTGTTGACATTATTGAAAAAAATTAAAAAAGTTAATTTAATTTTAAACTGGTAACCGTTGGCTCTAGTTGAAACATTATGCTTTGATATGAGAATTAAATTCAAGTATGATACACAAGGTTTTTTGTTTCAATGATTTAATTATTTAACATTGACACTTTATACGTATTTCGGCACCAAATGTATCATCATCGGAAGTGAATTACATACTGATGTAATTGTATCTAATTCACTTCCGATGATGACACGTATGGTTATAAAGTGTTAATGTTAAATAATTAAATCATTGAAACAAAAAACTTTTTGTATCATAGTTGAATTTAATTCTCTTATAAATTAATATATACAAAAAAATGAACATTAAATAATTGAGCATTAATAAAATGTAGGCAAGAATTTATTTACAATTCAAAGGGGCGCTCTCACTGTCGATTTTCTTGACATTAAACATTTTAATTGTATATAAACATTTTCCTCCGATTTGAAATGAAAAAAAGATGTGTCACTTGAACCTATAATCGTAAAAAAAAATCACGCGACTTGATAGATTTTTATGATGCTCACGTAACTCGTGGCGCGTCAAAATATAGTGCAACTCTCAAAAAAAAAGAAAATGTGAGGTTAAAAGAGGTTATTTCCTCATATTTAAGAAAAAAAAATGGCCACATTTGTTTACATTCTGATGAATGTAAACAAAAAAAATTAAAATGTAAACAAATTGAAAAAAATTTAAAAATTTAAAATAGACAGACAGACATACGGACATTCTCTAAACTCTCTCCCTTAGTACTACGTACAGTGAGAGCTGAAAAGGAAACAATAAATCATAAAAAAAAAAGTTAAAATAACAAAATATAAATCCAATGTTCATTAAATAAAGATATCCTCAATGCTTTCCAATTAGAAAATTCTGAATTCTCCAAAGTTTTTCGAGCATCCCCATTCGTGGTTGTGGTCAAAGAGGCAGAAGATGAATAAATGGTCGTCGGCATCCTTCTTGTTCCAAGAGACTTACGTTGTTCGCTCAGCTTCTCGGAGTCCCATTGGTTAATGAAATTACGTCAATTGGAAACAAAAAAGTGTGTTAAATTTTTACCCTAGTATATAATGAAAAAAAAATCTGGTGTGACTGGCGCACAGCACACAACTTTCTCTTACCCTTCGGTAAGAGAAAGTTGTGCACCGTGCTGGTCACACCAGATTTTTTGTGTCGAGATATATTTAGTTTCCCTTAGCACCTTAGTTTCAAACGTGCATTTTAAATGTTGACTGCTTGAAATAAACTATGATTATTTTTCAAAATTTTAATCTCATATTTGGACATTTTATACACAATAGAGAATCCTAAATAAATACAAAATTTCATAAGAATTGGAAACAAATTTTTTAAATGCGTAAAAAGGTCCAAAGGGGACCCCCTTTTGAATCGAAATTAACATACAAATCCCTATTGGGATTTAACATTGGCTCTATGGAACGAAAGAGCTAGAAAGGGAATTTAAAAGGAGTAGAAAGAGAGAGACGATAATGAGCAAGTGAGAGAGAGATATGTTTTCTCCGAAACAATTAAAGACAGAAATAAAATAAAAATAAATGGGAATTAGCCCCCGGGTTTGGCGTAGTAAGTAGCGCGCCTACCTCCTATACCAAACGTCGCGGGTTCGGACCCAGGCAGTCCGATGATTTTATTTAAGCCATTTGGATATCAGATGGCTTAAATAGAAATGCCTGACCCCACAATAGATATATTCTCTACAACGGTTATCGTCAAAAGTCTTAAATGGCCTAAGTTGCCGAAAAGACTGTATGAATGTGTGTGTGAATGTGAGTGTGAATGAGAAAAAAAAAAAAAAAAAAAAAAATGGGAATTTAAATAATAATTGATTTTTAATCTAATAAAAAGAAAAAGATTTAAATTCGGTTACCATGGCAACCATTTCTCCTATCTTTCCTATGAAGTACAAGTGTAATGTGATCTTGAAAAGATTTCAAGGCGAAATGAGAATATACATTTTAAAGAGCATCTAAAAAATAGTTGATTTATGAATTTAAAAAAATTCCTTGGAGCGAATTTTGAGAAAATCGAAAAAAACTGAAAAAGTACATCAGTAAAGTACTAGTACTTTTTGGCCGAATTTGTGTAAAAGCTAATTTACACGAGTTCAGAAGATGCCTAACTTAAATATAAAATTTCAACCTCCTAGCTCATTTCCTTCATGGTCAAAAATGTCCACACAGACACACATACAGACCAATTTGCGGGACCCACTTTTTTTGGACTCAGGGAACCTCAAAACATAAATATCCATCAAAATCTCGACATCGAATTTTTGACATGATCCCAATACTTTCTCTCTCTATATATTTCATATATAGGTTAAGAGAAAGTAAAAATAATTATATTTTAATTTGAACTTATCTTTTCAAGTTGAATCCTCATATGAAAACTAATTTTCATAGTTTTATGTAGATGTAGGTAGATGAATGCGTTGCGACGGTGAGCTTCTGCTTTTTGTTCATTTTCCTCTCGAAGACATCCAGCGAAGAAGGCCTCGTTCTCGTCAGGCCCTATTAAACCCATTCTGACGATGCCAGTATAGTTCATGGCGAGAAATTGCCAATTGTCAATCGAACCGGAGTCCCCGGCCTATGGTGATGTCAGTCACTGTTTCCTATAAAAACAAACAAATAAATATTTATTAAAAAAAAAGAAAAATTTTGGACAAAAAAAAAACTCTAGTAGAACGTTTGGGCCACTATTTTTACACCCAGCATTAGATGAAATACAGAACAACTATTAATATTTATACATATGTACAGTATTATTTTTCACCTACTTCTTTTTGTTAACTGGCTGGAAAAAGTCCTGGAACCATTCTTCTTCCAATTTCCTCTTCTTATTTTGATCCAGTCTCTTCCTCTCAGATTGGGTCATTTTTCGTGGTTGAATGGCCCCGGTTGTGGACGTTGCGGCGGATTGTGATGTTTTATTGGAGCTTGATTGGGGTTTTGAGGTTACTGGGGAATGGGGTTTTGGAACAACTGTGGGACGGGGTTTAGGGGCTGTCTCGGAGCGGGGTTTTGGGGTTTCTTGAGAGCGGGGTTTTGGGGTTTCTTGAGAGCGGGGTTTAGGGGCTACGGAGCCGGGATTTGGAGTTCCTTCAGAGCGGAGTTTTGGGGCTGCTTCGGAACGGGGTTTAGGGGCTGCGGAACCGGGATTTGGAGTTCCTTCAGAGCGGAGTTTAGGGCTGCTTTGGTGCGGGATGTGGGGGTTCCTTGAGAGCGGAGTTTTGGGACTGCTTTGGAACGGGGTTTAGGGGCTGCGGAACCGGGATTTGGAGTTCCTTCAGAGCGGGGTTTTGGGGCTGCTTTGGAACGGGGTTTAGGGCTGCGGACTGGGATTTGGACTTCCTTCAGAGCGGGTTTTGGATGTGATGTTTGGGTTGCATCGGGGCTGGGTATTGGGACTGCTTTCGAAAGGGGTTTTTGGGTTGCTTCGGAACAGGGTATTGTCTCAGTTTGGGATATAACAGGAGGCGAAACACGTCTATTTAAGGCTGAGGAGCGCGATAATGATGAGGATGACGAATATGTTGAGGAGGGAGATGAAGAGGCCGATGAGGAAGATGATGGGGACGACAAACCTAAGGATTTCCCAAATAGACAATTCCAAGGTTCGGGGAATACTTTGGCTGGTGGGTCTGATTTTGAAGTTGGCGATGACGAGGAAGGAGGGGATAGGGAAAGCCTGGACCAGGACCATTGAACATTGGGTGATTTGATTTTTGGTGGGGAAGATGCTCTGTAAGGTGACGATGATCTGGATGAGGATGAAGAAGATGAGGAACAAGTGGGGCATGAAAATGAAGATGACGAGGAACAAGTAGAGCATGAAGGGGATGATGAGGGGGA
>JAKCPI010011904.1:0-11616 GCA_023213315.1 Euborellia annulipes | reverse complement strand
AGCAGCGTTTTCCTAAACTGTGTAAGGCGGAAAACCCTGGAGGGGGGGCGGTCTAGTCTAAGGGAAAGTGAAAATATTAGCCAGAATGAGCAATTTTAAAATGATTGCTAAAGACTTATAAATAAAAATAATAAATAATATAATAACTTGTATTAATACATTTTTTTGCAACAAAAAATTTTTGTATTTGTATTATTTTATAAAAAAGATTTGGAGAGGCGTTATACGATTAAATATTTTTTAAGGGGGACTTGAGTACTTTTAAGTTTAGAAACCACTGATTTAGAGAGAGGAAAAAATTTTAAACGCTGCAGATACAAATTAATATTCTTTAAAATTTCTTAATTTGAAGTGGAGGTAAACTTGGATCATCCAAAACACCAATTTCCACCTCAGGAAAAAATTATCAAACTATACAGTTATAAATAAGTCGTAACAAATTTAATTTCTTACATTTGTATGAGAATATTTAATATCAAAAAATAATCCTTTTTAATTTTTCTTCAACTATTCTATTTTTAACATTTATATAAATTTTATGAAAGGGAGAGAGTTTTAATCATTTTACTCAAATGTACGCATTTCATCTTTAAAAAACTTTTCTTCATCTAATCCGAGAATAATTACTATAACTTATGAATAGTTTAGAAATAAATGCTTTTACACTTTTAATACATTCAATAAACCAGCTCTGGGCATTAAAATTGGAAACTAAACTGTAAGTTTAAAAAATCCTTTTTGGATGAGTTTTCAATACAAAAGATAATTTTGAAAATTTTCAAATGCAGAGTAATAAAGAATTAGTTGGATGACGTTTCGAATGCAAATTGTCTACATCTTTCAGAACCATTGAACAAATGTATTAGAAAAAGGCACTTTAAAAATAAGTAAAATTGCTCAAACAACTCAAATGTATTTAATTTACCTCATTCCAAAAAATTCTTAAAATACCAAGTTATTTGAGATACAACTTTAAATACCATGCCCTTAAAAACATTTATCTAATGAAACACCAATATAAATTTGTGGCGTAACTCAGGCTCCGACCTTAGCCACCTATGGAAAAAAACTCTATTATTAATTATCTTTAATAATAGTCTACTTGTTGGTTTATATGAAAAATTTCTACTTTAATGCTTTAATATTATGACTCTGAAATAAATCGATTTATTTTTCTCCAAGAACTTAGTAGAACAACCCTTATAATTTTAGAGGTAATATCAAAAAGATATTAGATCTTGTACTTTAAGGCTGCCAAAAATAATAATAATAATAACCTTCTTCGAAAATTATACTAAATACTTTTTGTAAGCTATATGTATTTGTAAAGCCCTTATGTGACGAATTCAACAGAGCGAAGAAATTTTAGAATCTCATTAAAGAATTTTTAATTAAAGGAAATCCTATTTCCCTCTGCAGTCTTTTTCGGCTTCTGATGCAGCCGTTCTTATTTATTCAATTAATTGGTAGCCAATAATTTAAATAAATTTTCTTACCAATACCCTTTTAAAAAGCATTTGTGTATCCAATTTAATAATGTCAACCTTTTGAAAAAAATTTTAGCCTGTATTATCAGAGTGTGAGGGCGTTAGAGTAGGGATATATAAATAGATGTTTAATGAACAGGAATTCACGCCCTTAATTACTAGGGCCATTAAATTATAAAGCATTTCAGAGTCGAGCAACAATGTGTAATCAACTTTGAATAAAATTGTTGGATAGTACAGAAAAGTAAATAATTTAAAAAAAATTTTATATAATCAAAGTTATGTGTAGTTGATTTACAATTCCAAAATGGAATAAAGGGGAAAAATTCCTTTGAAATTTTTAATTTAATCAAATGGTTTTATTAAATTTCATTCAATGACAAAAATAATTGAAATAAAGAGAGGGGGTTATCACTTTACAAATATGTTATTCATTTTTGATTTGATATGAAAAAACAAAAGCAATAGATAAAATGCATGGAATTTCATAAAAGTTATTATTTAAAGTTAAATTAATAATGAAAAAAATCATGTTGGAAAACGCACTTTTTAAAAAATCTTTTCTTTGGCCATATAGACTTTTTAAGCTATTATATCAGGTGAGGAGAGGGGGAGAAGCCCCACGAATTTTATTTTTAAAATTTCGGTTTATATTAGATATAGATAATTATTATATTGACTGTGAGTATTAAATATAGATGGGTAGAATGGAGTCATCCAATAAAAAACAAATTTATTCTGTCGATGTTTGGAGCGCCCGTAGTGATCTTCCTCGGGACAGCCTAAGTGTCAAATGTTACAGATGGTAGTGACTAGATAGTCGGTTATCATCATTAAACAATTTTAACAAACATTAACAATGTATTTGGTGAATGAATTAATAATGATCTTAATATACACGGGTTATACTGACTTATAACAGCAAGGTTACTTGTACAACATAGATAGTTTTAGGACATAATCAGCCTAATTCTTTATTTCAAGCTGAAATATGGTTTGGAAACTTAGGCCTAACTCAGAGTTTATGGCACCTGGCGGAAGTCTTTTTTTTTTTATTAAAAACGTTTCTAGACCGTGCGCACTGATAGAACTCATCTCTAGAGGTCAGGAGTTCGCTTCCAATTCTTCCCATTCTTCGCTTCCCCCCTTTCTACATTGGATTCCACTTAATTTAGAAAAATTGGGACTGAGTCTAAATGGACTCAGATGGAGAAAAAGATCTTAAATAAATTATCCAGAAATAAAATATGTTCTGTAGAGTACTCTTTATATTTGGAGGATATAATATGATAAATGAGAGCTCTTCTATTTTTTCACTTTGTTCAAACGATTAAAAAAAAATGAATTTCATTATTTTCTAAAAGTTTTAAAATTAAATTTCGAACAAAAGGAAACTTTTATATAAACTCTTGAGTTTTATTCATTTTATAGAATTATTTTATAAAATAAAAAATCTGAAACTATAGCTATTTTAAAAGTAAATAGGTGTTAACAAAACCAAAATAGTAAATTTCCCTCCTCCTATGTATGGGTGATGTTAATATTTAATTCATGGTTTGTACGTCACTGCATGTTTCATCCCTCTCCCTTTCTGTGTATAGTAAGCCCTAGTACCTATAAATACAAGCAGGCAACGCATACAGGGTGTAAAGGCAAGGGTTAAGCCCCTCCTGTTGCGACCAGTTACACCACCAACAGCCAACTAAACTCTCTCTTAGTTCACTTTTCACATTCTCAATTTAATTTCGGGTAAATCATAAATCAATACTAGTAACTAGCAAAAGGGTGGGGAGCGGGGTAGGAAATTCCCTTTACTAAACATTGCATGACCCTTTCAACTCTTACTTTATCTTTATCTATTATTACTTTATATGACCTTCAATTTAACTTTAAATCAAATAATAATCTTATTATTAATATATATAATTCGTAATTACTTTTGAACACAGTATTACTTTTTTTTTTTATTATTATTTATTTGAACTTTTTCTCTTAGTATTCGTAAGACGTCCGACCTTTAAAGGGAGTTTTATTTTTACTGGTGTACAATAAATTTCACCATTTGAGAGATAAAGTTTAAAGACCGTGTGAAATCTAAATTTGTTGCTTCACGCTCATCCGGTAAAAGAGCTTTGATATTTCAACTTCCGGTTTTCAAACACTTCCTGATGTCTAAAAAGCAAAATGCGACAGAATTAAAAGATGAAAATAATATTAATAAGCCTAAAAGCTATTTTTTCTGCAATCAAATTACTTCACCCCTTCACTCTAAATACTCGTAAGTTAGAAAAAATTATATATTTATTCAAATATTACATTGCCATCGGGCGTTATTGTAGTGGTTAGCGTGCTGGCCATTTGTACCAAAGGTACGGGGACCTACGGGTTCGCATCCCGTCCCAGGCGACAAAATTTATTTCAATTAATTGAATAACAATCAATTGGAATAAATAGGGACGGGGTTTAAATGGCCTCCGATGTTAAAAACACCATAAATAAAAGATGTTAAAAACATCAGTATTCAGATATTTACTTGTTAGAGAGATTTTTAAAATTTTTCCGGCAACTGAGGCCTTTAGACCCCACCTCCTTTTTCTGGTTGGTTATTTAGAAAAATTTTCATCCCTTTTAACTTATTTGAGAGTTTTATCTAAATCTGCGATTTTTTGTTATTATTCGTTTTGTATATTGTTTCTTGTTTTGTATTTAAATGTTTATTTGTTTGAATGTGCCTAGCTGTCGAGGATTTGTACCTCTAAGAGGGTTATTAATAAATGTATTTATTTATTTTTAATTTGAAGAAAATCGAATTTTGATATTTACTCTTTGTTCGTTTGTATTTGTAAGAAAGTAGACCACCCAAATGACTAACTCTTAGGCCCTATTGGATTTAGAACTGTGTAAGCACGGGCAGATGTTAGAAATTAAGAATTGAACATGCATAGTCCGGTGTAAAAACTTGGAACAATTAATCGAACTCAAATGGCAAATTTAATGTAATCATTGGTGTAGTCTCTCAAAAAAAAAAAGAATAAATTCATCCTATTTTTGGAAGTTGTTTGGGAGATATGACTAAATGATGATTGACGCCTAAAAAATTTTTGAAAAATTGTAATTTTGTAATATTTTTTATAAATTCAGAGCTTGGAAGCGACCCCCTAAAAATTGTACCGGGGTGAACTACAGTAAAAATAATACAAAATTTTTTTTTGACCTTTTAAGCTTCACTCTAATACATAGTGGAATGAGATTTCATGGATTAATCAGAATTTTTGTGTCTTTCGATATCTATGTATAGATTATTCAAATAAATTCCATCGATCAGCCTCGATTTCATTTAGATCGTGAAGAAATATCTCTATTTCTGTTCATAAACCATTGAAGATTATGCTCACTTCTCTATTTCCATTTAAATTTTACAAAAAAAAATCTCTCTTAATTAAATTAGCTGCCACTAAAATAAATTTAATATCATTAAGAGATTAGAATCCTCTAAAATGATTAAGATATCTATCTAATTATTATATAAAACGATATTCGGTAGTTTATTTTTCTTTTTAGACGACGAAAGGATTGGATTTAATTTATTTTAGGTATTTGCATAATTCCAAAGGAGAATATTCAATTCAATATAGAGAGAGAGGGACATATCCCTTCTGTTTTGTATAAACAATCGGTTCTGGGTCTTAATTTTCAATATGGAGGTCACTGATAACACAACCAGCATGCAAATCCTCTTCAAAATAATAGCTACCACAAATTATATATAAAACACGTGCGTCGCGACGCTCTGATTTGTGCATCTACGAGATAAAGAATAAGCTTTTTGAGAATTTTAAATCTCATTAAGCATTTATTTTTAATTAATTCAATAAAAGAGTATTTAATTTTTAAATGCAAATTTCTCTTTGTATTTCTTTCTGAGGGGTGAATTTAATAAAGTCAATATTAATAAATTGATTCTATACAATTTGGCATGGAAAGTTGAAAAAAGATAAATTTAATGGCGTAGTGTAGGGGCAAATTTGCCACCCTCCCTTTCCTACATAATATGATATTATTATTTTTTTCTCTTTTATCTTTAGTCATCGTCCTTTGTGCATTTGACCAATGTGTATCAAATCAACATGCAATTTATGACAAAAATATAGAATAAATAAAGAATCCCACCGTGATTTAGAAGCTTTGACAAATGTCAATATTGATAGTCTTAAAGCCACGGGGCGTGGGTTTGGAACCCAGACATTATTTAAATTATTTGGATTCCAAATGATATAAATAAATTGCCTGGACCCTAATATATCGAATTTTAAATTTTGAATATCGTTTAAAGCAGGAGTGGCCAACCTAAATGATCATATGGGCCTCTTTGGAATAGAACTTTTTTTTTTATTTCATTTAAGGTCTTTTTCGGCATCGAAGGCCATTTAGACTCCGAATTAAATTGATTGGTAGCCAATTCAATTTAAATACGTTTTTGACCTTTGATACAAATGGGCAGCACGCTAACCACTACACCAAGGCCCGAGGGCAGAATAGAACTTCTTAGCAGTGCGGTCTGTTCCTCTTCCCCCTCTCCCTTACGATACGCCACTGAATACATTTTGGGCTCGCTACTGGAAAACGTTATTAAAAATATTAAATAGTAGGGTCCGACCGAAACAAGATTTTCAGCCGAAACCGAAACCGAAACCGAATATTCGGCCTCAACCTTAGCTTCGGCCGAAACCGTAACCGAAACAGAAACTTGTATTTCCTATAAAAAATTTTTTTCATTTTACCTTTTTTTTTTGAATTTTTTTTTCCCTCCCGTGAAAATCATTTTACCTTTTTTTTAGGGAGACTAAATTTTTTTTCTCCCTCAAGTGCAAATTATTTGACTTTTTTTTTTTTTTTTTTTTTGCATGCGAGTCTCATCCCATTTTTTTCAGATTCTGGTTTCGGCCGGCCTAAAGGTTCGGCCACTTTTTGGCCGAAACCGAAACTACGGCCGAAACCATGATTTTTGGCCGAAACTGGCCGAAACCGAAATCGAATATTCGGTCGGTTCTTATTAAATAGTTCCAATGTGATTGTTCATTTACTAAAATGAGATTGTTATAGGTCTATGCAAATACAGATAACCTTATAAAAATAATTTTTGTGCCAATGGACGTCTTTGTTAGGGTCAGCAAGACAAAGGAGACGATCATCTGAATAAAAGATTTTGTTTATTTATTTATTACTCGACAACACAGGCCTTTTTGACATTTAAATTATACATAGTGGCTCACGTTAGATATATTTTAAGATAACTTGTGGTAGATTTTGGTGACGTCGTTTCACTCACGTATCCCTAAGGACCAGCCCATCTGGGTTTGGCTGCTCCATACTGAATTTTGAATGGGAGGCCCTTGAGATAACAAACCTTTAGAATTTACTGTCTGATTTGAAATCCTCCTGAAATTGTCGCTTTCATTGACAAAAGAGGAATAAATTATCTTTATAAAATTATTTATTATATCTGCGGTTTGTGGATTTCAGAATAATAAAAAAATTTATTCATATTAATGGATTAAAGTATGGATTTCTTAAATTATTTGATTGAGAATGTTGCTAATAACTTTTTTTTTTTTTTTTTTTTTTTTTTTTTTTTTTTTTATCCCCTCCCCCCCCCCCCCGCCCCCCCCCCCCAAAAAAAAACCCCAATAATTCTGGGGGATCCAAATGGGGGGGGGGGGGGAATTTTTTTAAAAATTCCGGGAAAGAGGTTTTTTTTTTTTTTTTTTTTTTTTTTTTTTACTTTTTTTCCATTTTTTTATGCTTTTTTGTCCGGTCTCTACTAATAACACTGGTTGACAAAAATGAACTTTTTTTATTTCACAAGAATAAATATATGAGATTCTAAAAGTATTTTTTATGCTGGATTCAAATATCATTTCAGTTTTGCCCCATCAGACACAGTTTAAAGATATAGAGAAAAATAATTTTTAATAGAAAATAGAGGACTCTTATTTTGAATTTTCAAGGTTTTTTTTTAATACGACACACCTTAAAAATATGCAGATAGTTATAGATATAAAATTTAAGATTCAGACCAATCGGAGGTCTTTTAGACGTGCCGCAATCGTAGAAAAATCAAATTTGTTAAGTTTTTATTTGCTTTGCACACCCCTAATGCAATTTTTACCATTACCTACATTAGGAATAGCTTAGTTATAATCGAGAGATCGAGTCTCTCCTTCTGTAGCAGATGTTGCAGCATGTCGATAACTCTCAGATGTATAATAATTGCTTGTTGTAGCTATGATGTGATTATAATGAAGAGATGGAGAGATATCAGCCAAATTAAAATGCTTGAGGTTCAATAAAACACTCAGAATAAGACGTTTCAGCCTAAATTTATTTGGCCATCTTCAGTTATTGAAGATTTTGGCTGATATCTCCATCCTTTCCAATATCTCGATACACAACAATAATATTTATTAAATTCCATACTTGTTGTTTCAATCCAAATCGAAAATTGAACGTGATAATGATATAGATATAACACACTGGCTAGGCTATTTTTTTTTTTTTTTTTTTTTGCTTACTTTGTCGTGAAGACGAATCCAAGTTTGAGATCTTTTTTTTCTGTCATTAGATATTTTGTTTAATTAAAATTTTTTTGGCTACATAAGGAGATATTTTGTGATTTGTAATAAAAAAAGAAAACGTATCGTTTTCCACTCGTGGCCAAAACATGAGGTCAAGAGCGTAATAAAACAAAAAAAAAAAGAGAAAAAATTTTCATATAATTAATAAAAAAAATTCTCATTTCTCTCTCTTTTAATAGGTATTCTTTTTTTATTCGTTGTTTCCATCATAATTAAAAAAAAAAAAAAAAAATTCAAGAGACTTAATAAAAAAAAATCATCTCCATTAATAACCAGGCAGAGGCAACTCTCATTTTTTTTTTAATTTTAAATTATAACATATCAAATACAGGCTTGAAATTTGTACAAAAATAATTTTAACTGACTATCACACAAATATTGATCAAAAGCTTTTCAATCAGACTGGCAGCCCTTCAGGGGGTTTAGTTCCAATATTAATGTAAAGAGAGAATCACCAGAGGGCTTATGATTTGCAATATTATCATAGAGCTTGGGAATTGATAGGTGATTAGAAAATATTTTTTTCTATTTTTCTATATATTTCTTTTAATAAGTAACCAAGTTCCATATATCCAAGTTAATTAAAATAAATGGAACTTTCCCTCCTATATAGATTCTTGATAAATTATCCATTTTTAGTGGCTACTTAAATATTCCACTCAACCAATGTTAAAAAGTAATTGGAAAATTTATAGATTAGTCCTTTAATATTTGTTTGATCTTAGAACGAAATTATTTTAAAGTATTAATAGTTTGCATTACAGTATTGATTATTTAATAAAATTCATTAGTATAAAGTTTATTTGTAATTTAAATTATAACATTTTACTCATTTAAAATCAAAATTTTATTTGTCCAGTTTTACTAGAGAGTAAAGTACATGAAACTTGAACAATCATAAAATTGCAAATGTCAAGTTTTTTCCTGACATGAACATTATTATATACACTTTGATTTCGGAATATTTTAAGATCACAATTCAATGAAGAATTTCTCATTTTATAGAGATATTTAATTTAATTTTTAAGACAAATAATGGAAATTTACATATTTAAAAAAAAAAAACAAATATTTAAAGATGCAAATTTTCTTTAAGAAAAAGTTCATTTACAGAACATAGCAGAAGTATCACTTGAATATTTCATTAAAAAAAAATTTTATTTACTAAACGAAAAGATTCACTCAACCGAAAAAATTATACTTACCCTGCTACATGCAACAAAAGTCCTTTTAATTTTAAAATTTATTTAGAAATTCATTCATTAATCTTCTTTTTTTTAGGCTTTAAATACTCAATTAAAAATCGTTGTTTTATAAATTACTTGTTTGGGATAAAAAAAAAATACCTCTCTATAGATCAATAGGATAAATCTTGTTACAAGTAATTAATCATGTTTATTAATTACATGGAACATCGAAATTTTTTATAAATTTCTTTAACTTTTTTATAAACTTTAATCAATAATTTTAATATTGGCTGGAATGCTGTTTGACTTACTACCTCAACTTAATAAAATTACTAAATTAATCTCATTGAATTGACTTCATCCCTCTGCGATTATTTTGAAAAAAAGAAAATCTGATGTGACTGGTCGATCCATATTTTTTGTCGAGATATATTTATAAAGTGTACTTCAAACAATTTTCACGAAAAACTTTTCTGATATACTTTTTAAAGGGCATATGAAAAATAGTTGATTTATGAATTTTTTAATTTATTTTAAGGTCTTTTTCGGCATCGAAGGCCATTTAGACCCCGTCTCTCTTTATTTCAATTGGATTGGAAGACAATTATGAATTTTAACCAAAACGGGAAAACATCTTAAACTCCATTACTAAAGCAATCATTTCTCCTATCTTTCCTATGAAGTACAAGAGTAAAGTATGCTTCAAGGCAGGGGCGTTACTACATTGACTTGCGCCCCCCCCTCCCGACCCGCAGGTACAAAAATGTCGCTCCTCAAAAAAATCTAGTGTAACTTAACGCAAAATTTTAATACATTTTATTATTTTAAAAAATATTTAAATTATAGACCTACTGTATACAAAATTTTATTGATTCAATAATAACTCTCCTTACAGTCAAAATGTTACCCCAAAAATCTGGAGCACCTGGGCGATGTTGATTATTTATGGAACAGTTTTATTAAGATATCTGAATGAATTGTAAAATTTATGGAAAGAACTGGAGAATCTTCCAATTGCAATGTAAAATTTATTTTGAAAATTATGTATTTACTACATTTTATTTTTTAAATTCTTTAATTTATTTTTTATGCGCCCGGGTCTTTGCGCTCCTTGACCTGCCCCGCATTGCGGGGTCTGAGGGGGTGTTATTCACGCCCCTGTTTCAAGCGCACAATGAGAATATACATTTTAAAGCACATCTAAAAAATAACCAATTTATGAATTTTAATCGAAAGCGTTGGAGAATTTTGAGGAAATCGAAAAAACTGAAAAAATACTGCTTTTGGCGGTTTTTTTCAAAATCTTATTTTGAGTGTCCGGTAGGGTACCAAACTTAAATATAAAATTTCAATCCGGAAGCTCAATTCCTTCATGCTTAAAATCGTTACACATAGACACACAGAAAGACCTATTTGTGGGACCCACTTTTTTGGGCTCAGGGGACCTCAAAACATGTATATCCATCAAAATCTCAACATCGAATTTTTGACATGATCGCCAAATATTTCATATACTAGGGTAAAAGAAAGTAATGATCAAATATTCTCGATTTCTATTATAAATAGAATAGGAGTGAAGATATTTTACTAAAAAGAATCGATATCATATATAATGAAAGTGTCTATTCGATTGCAAGAGAGATTCGTGATGAATGCTCTTCTCTGATCATCAGCTCTGCGCTTGAAGAATTTCACCGATGACTAAAGGCAGCAGCAGCACACCACCACATGAAGGAAGAATGTTTAGTCGAGCCTTTTGTCGACAGCCTTAGGGGGTTAAAACTCTATCGAAAGGCAGTCAGGGTGCAAAAAGAGCCCTTCTCTCTCTCTCTTGTATAATATATTATGTAAGGAATAGAAGAAAGAGGCCTTAGTATCTTGTCACACGATGGATGCTTCTTCACTCTCTGCCGTTCGTCCTTTTTCAAAATGAAATTACGGAGAAAGAGAGAGATGAGAAGATGAACGAGATGCGAATTAACAGCTCTTTTGTTAAGACGAGACAGAGAGAAGTGAATCTATTATTATAAATATGAAGACTTTGACTTGTTAAAGAAATTTTCAAGAATCAATAGATATATTGGCTGTCATTTTTGCTAAATATTGTAATTAGCAATTTGATGATTTTAAACGAGTTAGGATCAAAAAAGCATTATTGGAATTATTTCTGCACATGTGTCCGTCCTCCGTGAACACGACATTTTAAAAATTTAACGAACTAGTAAAATTTGATATGTGTTTCGTAAGCTATTAATAAAATATAGATCTGTATTCAATTTTGGAGTCAATATTAAAACAACTTTATAT
>JAKCPI010011903.1:0-28095 GCA_023213315.1 Euborellia annulipes | reverse complement strand
TAATAAAAAATTCATATGATCACAATTTTTTTTTTAAATTTCATTTAAGGTATTTTTCGGCTTCTGTTGGTAGCCAATTCAATTTAAATAAATTTCCATCGACGGGGGCGGCCCTTGGTACAAATGATCAGCATACTAACGACTACACCAAGGCCCGAGGGCCATGATCACAATTTTGCCACATCAGAAAAATTTCGCCCGGCAATCAATCGCCACGTTCGTCCGGTTTAGTTAGGTTAGGTTAGGTTGAAGTGGCCGTTGCCAGAGAGGGAACACACTTAGGCCAATTAGGCCCCTTGTGATACCACGGTGGGGCTATCCCCCCTACCCTAAGAGGAGACTTCGGCAGGATGGTTGAATTATTTGCGGCAAGCTGGATTCGAACCCGAGTCGTGTTGAGACTTCGGACTCGTAATCCTAAGCTTAGCCGGCTTACCATTGCCTCTTAAATTACTTTATTAATACTTAAATTAATTGAATTTTTTTTTGTATTTTTGGACTATTGTGTGATCCGAAACTAGTCAGTAGTATGAGCAAAGTTAAAAATTGATGAGATTTTTTGCTGTTAAAATTTTGTTGGCATATTTAATACGAGAAAAAAGAAAATTCAGTTAGATTTAGTTAAAAAAAAAAAAAGAAATCAAGAGAAATGAAAAACAAAACGCCATTTGATTAGCAATTTACGTTTTTTTTTTTTAAGTGCAGGCAACTTCTATCAAACTGATAAAAATCTTTTGAATAATTCAAGTATATAAAATTGGTCAGTGATCTTAATATCCATTTGATTGCCACTTAAGGCGGATAATAAATTAGCTACTCCTCTAAATGCGCGCTCCATAATTAATATTTTTGAGTAAATAATAATTCCCAGTACATGCTAACAAATTAAATAAAAATTTTTTTATTTTTTATTCAAGTTCAATGAACTTTTTGATACGGTAAAAATATTTTTATTACTATAATTATATACCTACAATTTGCAATAAATTTAGTTTATTTAGCAATTAGTGGCACTTTGTAAAACTTTATCAACGTTTTTGTTCTCAATTAAATTTCTTTAAAGAAATATACCTTGGTATTATATGTTTAAGTTACTTTTTAATGTTTCTTTAACTGCTCAATCTTTTCCGTCTTTTTCCTTATTTAATTTTATTTAAAAAACTGACTTCTAATTTGATTATAAAATCTTTAAACTTAATTTAGAATTTAAAATATATAAAATTTTAAAAATAGAATAATATCAAGGCTTGAAATTATTCCGTGTTAATCAACTTCGACCTAGTCAGGCTTTTAGGTCTAAATGACTTAAAAAAGATAATTAAATGAGAGTTGGATAAAAATTAAGATCTATTAATAGGCCATATAAATTAAATGGAAAACTAATAATTGACAGTTTTATTATTTTCTTCCCCCCCCCCCTTCTGATTTTTTAACGCAATTTCCCTATAAAATTAAAAAATTTATTCTAAATTTGAAAAACTCCTTAACTCATTTGCCGCCAGCTGCGGTGGTCCCCTCTAGCCCCTTCAGTTCCTTTCTCTCCCTTTATTATAAATTTAAATGTACGGCCTCAAAACCAAGCAGAATTGTGGTTGCCGACCCCCACAATTCTGCGTGGTTTTGAGGGAGAGAAAGGAGGTGAAGGGCCTGAGGGGACCATCGCAGCTGGCAGCAAGATAGTATTTTTCATTGATTGGGGCACCAGGTAGTAGATTATGAACTTAGTTGACGGTCCCCACAATTATGCATGGTTTTTAGGCCGTAAAAAAAGGAATTATAATTTTTTGATTAATGCTAACCAATTAAGGAGAGTAGCAGGAGAGAAAACATTCGACTATCCTGTTATAAGAATTTTATTTTTCCATTTACCACACATTAAAAAGATAGTGGAAGAGAGAAGGGAGCAAAATGTTCTGCCAATTGCTGTTAAATCTTAAGACCAATAAAACTTTGTAAGAAGTTTTTCTTTACTATTTAAGGGGATTATATTATTATTGTAACGAGAGATGAGAGAATCTCTTCTAATTGGGTTAATCACCCTAAAAAGTTGACCCCAATAAATATTGATAATAAAACAAGAATATATTATATTTTTCGTGATAATAAATTGAATTTTATAGACTATATTTTATAAGAAAGTTTTTTTTTTTAATTATCACCATTTATCAAATTTAGAGGGTAACAACAAGAAGCTGTTTTCTCTCTCTCTCTCTCTCTTCGCTCCTTCTTCTCGCAAATCCAACACCTTATTTGGAATCAACTAATAATTATTAAAGTTATTTTTGGGATTACTATATATCAAATAGAAAAATTTAATCTAATTATTTTATTTCAAATTAAATTGAAGTTTGTGCTGATTGCGGCCTAAGAATACATCAGTTGGTTAAGTGTCTGGCGAAGTCCTTTGAAAAATACTGAGTTGTCATTTCCGAACATCCGGCTACTTCAGCTTCTTGCTTTGCTTAATTGTTAAGTCCTCGGATTTTGGTCTCTGATAGAAAGAAAATTCTCTTATTTTTCAGCATGAATAATTCGATATGCATAGGGTCTAGTAAAATTCATTACAAATGAATTCGTAAGACTTTTTCTCTAACATTTCTTGTCTTGGTCACGTCGTACTTTCTCTTGACCGAGTGACGGAATGGATAAGAATAGATTTGTGTTTGCAAAGACTAAATTTGATTAAGAGGCCTTTATTTATTCTAAATCTCCCGAGATTTGTATTACTAAGAAAAACAAAACAATATTCTGATACCGTTTCTAATGTCAACGTTTCCTAGCAGATTGTCAACAGATTTGCAAGTAAAGTGATTCTCTCCTTTTATTTTTGGTTTAATTAATGTTAATCCAATACCGATAAGACTCTGGCAATGTATTAAACTCCGTGCATTTGCTGCTATCTCCCATTAAGTGAAAATTTTTCCAATTAATATTCATATGAGAGTTCAAAGTTTCATATATAAAGAACAAATTTTTTTCGATAACTTCTTGATTTCTTGTATAGTTGAAACTTGTAGAAAAAAAAATAAATATAGCAGCCTTGCATTAGGCAGATATTATTGTTGAATTTTTGATTTTTTTTGTTACAAATTTTATAATCGTGATGAATTCTTCCTAAATAAAAATGGGGTTATTTATCAGAGAATTAAATTTGATGTAGGATTATTTGGTGCCATCAATTTTAAAATTTATAAGATCCCTTTAATTGAGTGAATATCCTTAAAAAAATCATAACCCCTCTTCCATAGAAACAAATCCTTCTTAAAAAAAAAAAATAATAATAATCCTCCCAGAAGAAAATTTTGGTTGCGCCACTTTAAACATTAGTAAGTAGCAGGTTTACTAAAAATCTAAGCAGCTATGATTATTTCTTTATTGCCCTCGAACCCACAGCGACGTTTCGGTCGACTATGTCACCATTTACAAGGCTAGAGTTCAGTCAATAGAAACCCTCCAGTCAAAGACAATATTTCATATTGACGCTACATGTAATTAATCTACCTGACAGATGGTTATTTAATTTTATAAAAAATGTCTATCAAAGAACATATGAGGGGTTTCTATTGACTGAACCCTAGCCTTGTCGCATAGTCGACCGAAACGTCGCTGTGGATTCGAAGACAATAAAGAAATAATCATAACTGCTTAGCCCTTTATTTATTCTGCTACTTACATATTGATTCAGCTATTAATCTCGCTTACATTAGTAAGTACCTTGGATTTATCGGCAAATTTTTTTTTTTAAATTCGCTGTTTTTTTAAGCTCTCGTTGAAAGTGTGGGAAAATTTATATTAGATGTTAAAACAATTTCCAGTTTGCTTTTAATTATTTCCAAACAGAAAGCTAATTTTTCTTCAAATATCAAACAACATTGTTTTTGAAGTTTTTTTTTAATAAGCTTAATAATTTCTAAGATGGAGGTGGCGCCAAGTTTATAATCTGCCCAGGGCACCTACGAAAGTGCTGATGAGAGCAGATAACGGTTATCACTTATATTGAAATAGAAATAGCAAAAAGTATTGACCTGAATTTTTAATCTCTTATTAAACCTTGACTTCTCTCTCCTTCAGGGTGATGAATACAGTCTGATTCCTCAGGCATTAACTCATTAGCGAATTTTTTCTCCCATTCTGATCTCGAAAGTGACGTCACTGTCCGCGCGGCGCCAACCGATGAGCCGCACTTCCGGGCTCAATGGCGCGTGGATTAACCCCGAAAGGCAAAAGGAACACAGGATTAATGAAGTGGGACGATGGACAGCCAAAGGAAAAAAAATCCCTGCATGCATCACTTGCACAGAGTGCTGCCATTATACACGTATTTTTTTTTTTGAAGAATGAATCAATTTTTAATTAAAGGCGTGAACCTCCATTTTTAATCACCAATAAAGGTTAATAGCCTCATCAAAAGATATTAAAATCACATGATATACTATCATGTCCGACATGAATTTTTATTGCAAAAGAATTCTTATTGAATGCCCGATAACAAGTATTGTTAATATTAATAAACAGGCTATAAGTTATCGTTTAATATGATCTCAGTTGGCGAAAAGACTTAAAAAAAAACTTATATAAAAATAAAATAAAAATTAATAAATTTTATTATTTTTGACCACTTTTATAAACGTAGTCTTTGCCTTCTTTTTTAATTTTATAAATATACAAGAATAAATGGACATGATGAGTTCAAACTAGATCCCGTTAAAGCGCTTGTTTAAATAAATAAAATCCCTAGGGGTAAAAAAAAAAAAAAAATTATCACTTAATTTTAATATAAATAACCGGGAAATGATAATCTTGACAGGAAATGAATTTTTTTAACGCAAGTTTTTTTTTTATATAAGTAAGTTTTTTTCTCCTTTTCTTCTTCAAATAAAAAAAATTCAATGTTTAATTTAAATATATAAAATTTATGGTGAAAATTTAAATTTTATAATTTTTAAGTGTTAAAAAAAAATTATAGGAATATATTAAAAAAAGATGAGCTAAATTTAACTCAGAAGCAGTGGCGGATCCAGAGGTGTTTCTCGGGGGGGGGGGGTAATCTGGAGTGATTGGTCGCACAGCACACATTTTTTTCTTAATTTCGGTAATTTCAAGGCGCATTCTGTACAAGTTTGCCAGAATATAAATACAAATCAAATTTTTAAGTATTAATTTTTAAAATTTTACATTAAAAATACATTTTTTTTCGAAAAAAAGTATTTTTTCAAATCTCAGGGGGGGGGGTAATTACCCCCTTTACCCCCCCCCCCCCCTCTCATCCGCCCTTGACTAGAAGCGATAGTTGAAGTTTTTTTTTTAATTATTCTTTTCGGCTGCAGAAGTCAATTTTACTGATTAACTTATTAATCAAAATTCATTTTATGAATAGGATCGTGAATGGAAGGGACAAGAAGTAGGATCGTAGCTCACATTGGCAGTCTGAAACGTGATAATTGGAGAGTTAAATTGTTTTCTTTAACAGGTCTACTCTCTAAGCAAAAACGTTAACTTTAAAATCTGTAAACAACATTAATTCATTTTACACTTCCTTGCCTCAAATTTCTATTCTGTAAACAAAAACTTTAAAGCCAAAGCGTTAACATTTAGTAAATAGTGTTAAAAATTAATGGGTGCTTTTAATATTTTAACGTCGTATTTAATGCATAAAAATGACGTCCTTAACCTAAAAAATAAGGTTATGATTTTGACAGCTTTGAAATAAAAGCAACATGTTAACGTCGCTGTTAAAACTTTGTTTAAAGAATAGCATTTTTTAACGCTGTTGTTTTTACATTACTTTTTAACATTTGTTGGATTGCTTTTGTTTTGCTTTGTTATTGTATTAATTTTGCTTTTGTTTTGTTTTGTTATTGTATTAATTTTGCTTTTGTTTTGTATTTTTATTGTATTAACTTTGCTTGCGTTCTGTTTTATATTGTATTAATTTTGTATGGTTTATGTTAATTTTTATGTATTTATTTTGTAAACATTTTGGCCCAATGGCGCGTGGGTAAACGGGCGGAAAAAAAAAAAAACATTTGTTATGTTAAATTTTAAAGACTGTTTTAGATAAAGACCTGAAAATGATTAAAAGGCGTTTATTTATTCAATTAAAACTCTAAATCTCACTTTTTGTTTTACTAACAAAATTGTAAGAATAAAAGCGTTGTACAAACAAAACAATATTCTGATACCGTTTCTAATGTCAATGTTTCCTAGCAGATAGGCAACGCATTTGCAAGTAAAATGATTCTCACCTTTGATTTTTTGTTTAATTAATGTTGACTCAAAACCGAAAAGACTCTGAGAATTGTATTAAACCCCTTGCATTTGCAGCCATCCCCCATTAAGTGAAAATTTTTTCCGATTAATATTCATATGAGAGTTCATAGTTTCATATAAATATTTATATGTAATTATGTTGTCGACTTTAAAAGTTTATGTTGCCTTTTTATTTCCAACTTGCTTGGATAAATTGTATCGTCATCTAATTAAGACTTGTGATTTATTTTTATTTAAATGGCGACCTCTTAGATGACTTGACTAATATTAATAGGCAAAGGCTTTTAACGCGAGCAGAGAACGAACGACTTGACTTGAATCAACTCAACTTAACTGCTTTTGCTAAAATTAAAAGTGAAAAATCGTGCATGTATACAAAACATTTTTTTGTTCATACACTACAAGATAAAGATAAACAAAAAAATAATATAAATCAATTCAATTTAAAATAGAAAATAATAAGAATATCTTTTTTTACTTTCTCTTACCTCTATATATATGTTAATATATAGAGAGAGAAAGTATTGGATTCATGTCAAAAATTCGATGTCGAGATTTTGATGGATCTTTACGTTTTGAGGTCCCCTGAATCCAAAAAGTGGTTTTCGCGACATGGTCTGTCTGTGTCTCTCTCTCTCTCTCTCTGTGTGTGTGTGTGTGTGTGTGTGTGAACAAAATATCTCAAGAACGAAAAGAGCTAGGAGGTTGAAATTTTATATTTAAGTCAGGCACCCCCATGGGACGTGACACGAAGCTTTTGAACAAAATCTACCAAAGAGTACTAGTACTTTACTGATGCACTTTTTCAGTTTTTTTTTTATTTTCTCAAAATTCGCTCCAACGATTTTTTTTTAAATTCAAAAATCAATTATTTTTTAGATTCTCAATAAAATGTATATTTTCATTTTGTGATTGAAATCTTCTGAAGACCACTTTACTCTTGTACTTCATAGAGGAGATAGGAGAAATGGTTGCCATGGTAACAAAATATAAATATTTTGCCATACTTATAAATTTTACATCTTAAAAATCCGAATGTACCCTACTGTCGGAAACTAAATACATGTCGACACAAAAAATCTGGTGCGACAGCACAGTACACAACTTTCGATTACCGAAGGTAAGAGAAAGTTGTGTGCTGTGCGCCAGTCCACCAGATTTTTTAGATAAGTTTTATTTAGATAAGTTAGGGGTGTCAAACTGGTGTGCTCAGGGGCCCACATCTTGTGGGTACGTGGATGGCGACCACGAGCTACCCGAGCTGGGACTGATAGTTCTTCTGTCCCTTCCTTCTATATTTTCAAAAGGCGTCAGACCGTACGACGGACCGGCCTGTTCTATTTCTTCCGGTCGTAGAAAAACTAGACCCCTTTCCCGCCGACCCCCACCACGGGATTAAGGGGAAGTTAGAAGAAGAAGGGGTGTCGAACTGGCGGAACGCGAAGAGATTTTTTTGGCAAAGGATTATCTCAGATAAAATGAAAGCATTTATAATTATTTATATAATTCATGTACCCGAAAAAAGATGTAAGGGGGTGCCGCCGGGAGTCGGGTACATGAAGTAATATCTAATTATATAAATTTCCGTTTCGCGACTTATCTGCTCGATATATATATAATATCTTAAATATTATATATAATTTCTTATTTATTTATAATTATTTCCATTTTTTTTTTTTTTAAACATTCACACTTTTTTCTCATTCACTCTCCCATTCACACAGTAACAACAAATTTTCTAATAAGATTGATTTTTTCAAATCTCCAATAAACAAAACACTTTCATTAACGCTTTGAAGGAGAAAAGATTTAAAGAAGGATCATTTTATTTATTTTATTTGTAAATGTCATATAGTCCTTGTGAGTCTTACCAGTTGGATGAAATGTCGTATTGATTGAGTTTGACACAACTGAGATAAATAATGAAGAATGGGGATATGATTGACTTAATTATATATAGGGTGGGATTATAGGTCCCGACCGAAACAAGATTTTCAACCGAAACCGAATTTCGGCGTCAATCTTAGTTTCGGCCAAAACCATAACCGAAACTTGTATTTCCTATACAAGTTCATATCATTTCAGCTTTTTATTTTTTTTACTTTTCCCTCTTGCGAAAATCATTTTTTTTTTAGGTGCGAATCTCATTTGAAATTTTTTTTTTTGTGTGGTAGTCTCATCTCATCTCATGTTTTCAAACTCAGGTTTCGGCCGGCCGAAACTGAAACCACGGCTGAAACCAGGATTTTTAGCCGAAATTGGCTGAAACCGTAACCGAAACCGAAACTATGGTCGGTTCCTTATTTAGTCTTCCAAGATTATTGTTTTTTAGAAATAAAAGACATTATTTGGCATAAATCGTAGTTCATTTTAGAATATCTGCTGCAGAAGAAGCATACGTTGTATTTTATTGTAATTAATGACCCTGCATTATTATTTTCTAAAATAAACTACGATTTATGCAAAAAAAATGTCTTTTATTTCTAAGATTTATATAAAAATTCAAATTATTTATCTTAAAACCATTTTGAAATAACACTCTTAACGAGTTATTGTTACAAATTAAAATCAAATTTCGCTCATCTCATTCCTTTTGAAAGCTCTTAGATTCAACTTAATTGAAAATATCTCCGTTTCAGAACAGACAGTTGCAATTAAACACAAACGTCAGGGGGGGGTGCATTGCATTGCATTTGCATTAACTTGCAGCAGGTTGCATGCAAACACGCACTTGCATTTCGCCCTCACGACCACCCGATTGCCTGTCGCCGATATCCACGTTTGTTTTCCAGACACGCAGGCAGTCCAAGATAACATCCACAACAAGTGATTCATTTATTTTTGAGATCCGTTGCACTAAATAATTATAAAGATAAACGAGTGTTTTATATGATAGCCTAGTGGATAAAGACACTATAGTGTTATATATTCTATTTAACAAAGGCTGGTTTTCTTAAGATTCAACACCTCATTTTCTAATGACATCTTCAAGTTTAAAGTGATTAAGGGTAGAGGGTTATATATGTTCTTCCAAATCAAATCTATTTAATCCATTCCTTTGGCAACTCTATGTCTGATATTTCACTCACAATTGTCAGAGTGATAGTATCAGAGATTTAGTAACTATTATTAAAATTAAAATATAGTAACTATTGTCACATTTTTATAGCAGCTGCAAATTTTATTATTATGCACACGCAGTCGACTACTGCAGCCCCACTGAGAGCTCAGATATTACCTTTTTTAGATAGAATATACTAATACTACATATAAAATTTCAATTTTGAATCATGAATGAATCTTTAAATTCCGTCGTCTTCTTCTTCTTTCGCTGTGGCTTATCCCTATTTTTTTTTTTTTTTTTTCTAGGGGTCGCTCATTTTTATTTTCCCTCTCCACAATGTCCTATCCTGCGCATCCTCAAACTCCAATCCCTTCTGCCTGCAGTCCTCAGTCACACAGTCCATCCATCTTCTTTTGGGCCTACCCCTTGGTCTCTTTCCTTCCACATTCAAATTTAACATTCTCTTCCCCACATATTCCTCTTCTCTTCTCATCACATGACCAAACCATCTCAGCCTACTTTCCTGGATCTTTTTGGATACCTCCACCACCCCTGCCATTCCTCGGATCTTCACATTTCTCACTCTATCCCTTCTTGTTTTTCCCAATGCCCATCTCACCATTCTCATTTCCGCCACATCCAACTTTCTTTCCTGTGCTTTCTTTATCGGCCAGGTCTCACTGCCATAGATCATTGCGGGTCGCACTACCGTTTTAAAAATTTTCCCCTTAGCCTTAGCATTTACCTTTCTATCACATAGGACTCCAGAAACCCTTCTCCAATTCATCCAACCAACTTGGATCCTGTGGTCTAGCTCTTTATCAAGTCCCCCCTCAGAAGACACAAAAGAGCCAAGATATTTAAAATCCCTGACTCTTTGCAGCTTTTCCCCCTGTAAATATACCTCTCCATCCTTGCTTTCTCCACCAAACCACAAGTACTCCGTCTTCTTTCTGCTGATCCTGAGTCCTCCATCCTCTATTGCCTGTCTCCAACACTCCAGCGCTCTCTCCACTCCCTCTCTGCTCTCCTCCACTATGACAATGTCGTCAGCAAACATTCCCGACCAAAAACCCACGCCATTCATTCTCTCCGTTAGCACATCCAAAACAATATTAAAAAGGTACGGGCTCAATGCCGATCCCTGGTGTAGGCCTACTGTCACAGGGAAACTATCCGAGACTCCAACACTGGATCTGACTCTGGTATGTGCACCATGATACATATCCTTCACCACTCTTACATACTTCTCTGGGACACCTCTCGCCGCCATGCATCTCCACAACTCTTCCCTTGGAATTGTATCATAGGCCTTTTCAAGATCTATGAAGATTAAGTGTAGATCCTTCTTCTTCTCCCCATACCTTTCCAATAATTGTCTCAGAGCGAATAGTGGGTCCATCGTTCCTCTCCCTGGCATAAAACCAAACTGTTTGTCCGATATAATTGTTCCTTTTCTTATCCTGCTGTCTATAATGCGTTCCCATATTTTCATTGTATGGGACACCAGCTTTATTCCTCTATAGTTTCTACATTCCTGGATGTCTCCTTTACCTTTATAAATGGGCACCACTACGCTCTCTCTCCATGCTTCTGGAATCCTTTCCTCGTCGTGCACCTTACATAGCAAATCCCACAATATATCCACCCCTTCTTTCCCTAGCGCCTTCCATGCTTCAACTGGTAGATTATCTGGACCGACAGCTTTCCCTCGCTTCATCCTGCCTAAGGCCTCCGAAATTTCTTCCCTCTCAATACCGACTGTTTCAACATCATTGCTTATTTCACCCTCATTACCTTTTCTGGGATGTTCTTCATTCAACAATACCTTGAAATACTCCTGCCATCTGTTTTTAATTTCCTCTTCTTTTCTCAGCACTCTTCCTTCTATGTCCTTTATTTGTCTAATATGGGTGAAATCTTTAGAAGCCTTATCTCTTGCCCTAGCTATACTGTATAATCTATTCTGACCTTCCGTTGTTTCTAACTCCTCATATAACCTCTCAGAAGCTTTCGCCTTCGCAATTGCCACAGCCCTCTTAGCCTCCCTGTTTGCTTGTTTATAATCAGCTCGATCTTCATCTTTCTGTGAGAGGTCATATCTTTTCTTGGCCATCTTCTTGAACCTTATCTTCTCTTGCACCTCTTCATTCCACCACCATGTTTCTTTATCCTGCGGTGGGCCCTTACCCGTAGTTTTACCTAGAATCTCTTCACCAGCTTTTATTAACACTTTGCTGTTTTCCTCCCACCACTCATTTACACATTCATATAGACCAATTTTCTCAAGTGCTTGCTTTTTGAAGGCTTTAGCCAAATCTAAGTCCTTCAATTTCCACCATTTTATTTTCTGTTCTCTTTTCTGTTTCCCTTTCCTTTTCGGTCTTATTGCACAGTCCACTATCACAGGTCGATGTTGACTAGTTACACACTCGCCTTTTATAACTTTGCAGTTATTTACCTCTCCTAGCTGTGTCCTTCTACAAAGAACATAGTCTATCTGACTCTCTGCTCTGCCGCTTTTGTACGTCACATACTGATGTTCGGTTTTCTTAAAAAAGGTGTTTATCACAGCCATGTCAGCAGCCGCAGCAAAGTCGAGTACTTCTTTCCCTTCAGCGTTTATCATCCCTAGTCCCCAGCCCCCATGGACTCTCTCAAATCCCATTCTGTTACCTCCCACATGTCCATTTAGGTCTCCACCAATAAAACATCCTTCTTCCTTAGGAATTTCTGCCAATTCCTCATCCAGCTCTCTCCAAAAATCTACTTTTTCACTTTCTTCACAGCCTGGCTGCGGTGCATAAGCGCACACTATGTTTAGAGTCGTGACTCCGCATTCTATACCCACACTCATAATTCTATCATTTCTCCTGTTCACCCTGACCAGCTGTTCCTTTAAGTATCTGTCTAGGATAATTCCCACTCCATTTCTTCCATCCCTGTTGGCTCCACTGTAGAATAATTTCATATATCCCATCTACCAAGTTCCTTGGCTTTGTCACCTCTCCACCTCGTTTCTTGCACACACAATGCCCTAATCTTTCTCTTTTTTCCATCAAATTTGCCATGATTCTCTCCCCCTTCCAGTCATGCTACCAACATTTAGAGTTCCTAACCTAAAGACTATCTTCTTTAGCCCCGTCCGTCCATAACGAGGGGTAGCCTAGGCCCACTTGTCGCAGGGATCAGGCGAGGTCGCTGCTGCGTCCGGCTTAAGGGGTACGCCCTAGCCTTTACCGTATAATCCGAATATATGTTCATCATTTTGGTTTTGGCAAGGAGTTTTTACAGTCGGATGCCCTTCCTGCCACTAACCCTCCCCATTTTTCCGGGCTTGGGACCGGCACCGAGTTGAGCTGGCTTGCTCCCCAGCGGCTGGATTCTTTAAATTCCGTCGTGTTTATGGATAATATCTTATCTTATACTATTAAATGAGCAATGTACGTTGGTTTGTAAGCACAGTTTTCAAAATTGGCTCTAACATTTTTTTTTCATATTTTAAATCTAATTATATTAAACGAGCAATGTACGTTTGTTTGTTTGTTTGTTTATATGCATATCAGTTCTCGAAAACGGCTCTAACGATTTTTATCAAATTTTAAATATATACTATTTGTGGTCCAAATATTGCAATTGTGCCAGGTCTCATGTTTGGGAAAATTCGGGTACTATGTACTTTACTGGTGTACTTTTTTAGTTTTTTCCAATTTTCTCGGAAATTCCTTTGAAGATTTCTTTCAATTTTTAAATGTTTGCTATTTCCGGGATAAAAAAACAAATTGCGCTACGTTTCATCTTCAGGACACCTCGAGTACTAGTACCTTACTGGTGTACTTTTTTAGTTTTTCGCAATTTTCTCGAAATTCTCTTTTTAAAGATTTCTTTCAATTTTTAAATGTTTGCTATTTCCGGGATAAAAAACAAATTGCGCTACGTTTCATCTTCAGGACACCTCGAGTACTAGTACCTTACTGGTGCACTTTTTTGTTTTTTTCCAATTTTCTCGAAATTCTCTTTTAAAGATTTCTTTCATATTTTAAATATTTGCTATTTCCGGGATAGAAAACAAATTGCGCTACGTTTCATTTTCAGGACACCTCGAGTACTAGTACTTTACTGGTGCACTTTTTTAGTTTTTCCCAATTTTCTCGAAATTCCCTTTAAAAGATTTCTTTCAAATTTTAAATATTTGCTATTTCCGGGATACAAACACAAATTGCGCTTCGTTTCATCTTCAGGACACCTCCGAGTACTAGTACCTTACTGGTGTACTTTATTAGTTTTTCCCAATTTTCTCGAAATTCTCTTTAAAGATTTCTTTCAATTTTTAAATGTTTGCTATTTCCGGGATAGAAAACAAATTGCGCTACG
Source organism: Euborellia annulipes (assembly GCA_023213315.1). NCBI lineage: Eukaryota > Metazoa > Arthropoda > Insecta > Dermaptera > Anisolabididae > Euborellia > Euborellia annulipes. The sequence continues at coordinate 14,387 of JAKCPI010011903.1, read as the reverse complement.
TTTCATTTTCAGGACACCTCGAGTACTAGTACTTTACTGGTGCACTTTTTTAGTTTTTCCCAATTTTCTCGAAATTCCCTTTCAAAGATTTCTTTCAAATTTTAAATATTTGCTATTTCCGGGATAAAAAACAAATTGCGCTTCGTTTCATCTTCAGGACACCTCGAGTACTAGTACCTTACTGGTGTACTTTATTAGTTTTTCCCAATTTTCTCGAAATTCTCTTTAAAGATTTCGTTCAATTTTTAAATGTTTGCTATTTCCGGGGTAGAAAACAAATTGCGCTACGTTTCATTTTCAGGACACCTCGAGTACTAGTACTTTTGAGGTGTCATAATCAAGCAGACTACGATAATATTTAAAGGAGAAAAGAAATGTTGATTTTTCAGTAAGGCACGGCTAAAAATTACTAATACTCGAGGTGTCCTGCTCTAAGCGCATTTATTTTTCTATCAGAATAGTAAAACGCTAAAAATTGAAAGAAATCTTTAAAATTTCGAAAATTTGGGAATAATAAAGCATACGAGTAAGAATACTTTGAGGTTGTCACTGGATGAAACGAAGTAATTTATTTTTTATCAGGTAGCCCCGAAGAATCTTTAAATTTCGAGAAAATTGGGAAAAATTCAAAAAAGTACGCAGTAAAATTTTATTATCGAAGATGTCTGAAAAGTAAAGAGCATAGCGCATTGTTTTCTATCCCGGAAATATGGCAAGTATTTAAAATATGAAAGAAATCTTTAAAGAGAATTTCAGAGAAAATTTGGAAAAAAACAAAAAGTGCACCAGTAAGGTACTGAAGATACTCGAGGTGTCCTTGAAGATGAAACGTAGCGCAATTTGTTTTTTTATCCCGGAAATAGCAAAACATTTAAAAATTGAAAGAAATCTTTAAAGAGAATTTCGAGAAAATTGCGAAAAACTAAAAAAGTACACCAGTAAGGTAATTAGTACTCGAGGTGTCCACGAAGATGAAACGTAGCGCAATTTGTTTTTTATCCCGGAAATAGCAAACATTTAAAAATTGAAAAAGAATATCTTCAAGGGAATTTCGAGAAAATTGGAAAAAACAACTACTTACACCAGTAAAGTACTAGTACCCGAATTTTCCCAAACATGAGACCTGGCACAATTGCATATTTGGACCACAAATAGTATATATTTAAAATTTGATAAAAATCGTTAGAGCCGTTTTCGAGAACTGATATGCATATAAACAAACAAACAAACAAACGTACATTGCTCGTTTAATATAATTAGATTTAAAATATGAAAAAAAAAAAATGTTAGAGCCAATTTTGAAAACTGTGCTTACAAACCACAACGTACATTGCTCATTTAATAGTATAAGATAAGATATTATCCATAAACACGACGGAATTTAAAGAATCCAGCCGCTGGGGGAGCAAGCCAGCTCAACTCGGTGCCGGTCCCAAGCCCGGAAAAATGGGGAGGGTTAGTGGCAGGAAGGGCATCCGACTGTAAAAACTCCTTGCCAAAACCAAAATGATGAACATATATTCGGATTATACGGTAAAGGCTAGGGCGTACCCCTTAAGCGACGCGCAGCAGCGACCTCGCCTGATCCCTGCGACAAGTGGGCCAAGGCTACCCCGTTATGGACGGACGGGGCTAAAGAAGATAGTCTTTAGGTTAGGAACTCTAAATGTTGGTAGCATGACTGGAAGGGGGAGAGAACTGGCAAATTTGATGGAAAAGAGAAAGATTAGGGCATTGTGTGTGCAAGAAACGAGGTGGAGAGGTGACAAAGCCAAGGAACTTGGTGATGGATATAAATTATTCTACAGTGGAGCCAACAGGGATGGAAGAAATGGAGTGGGAATTATCCTAGACAGATACTTAAAGGAACAGCTGGTCAGGGTGAACAGGAGAAATGATAGAATTATGAGTGTGGGTATAGAATGCGGAGTCACGACTCTAAACATAGTGTGCGCTTATGCACCGCAGCCAGGCTGTGAAGAAAGTGAAAAAGTAGATTTTTGGAGAGAGCTGGATGAGGAATTGGCAGAAATTCCTAAGGAAGAAGGATGTTTTATTGGTGGAGACCTAAATGGACATGTGGGAGGTAACAGAATGGGATTTGAGAGAGTCCATGGGGGCTGGGGACTAGGGATGATAAACGCTGAAGGGAAAGAAGTACTCGACTTTGCTGCGGCTGCTGACATGGCTGTGATAAACACCTTTTTTAAGAAAACCGAACATCAGTATGTGACGTACAAAAGCGGCAGAGCAGAGAGTCAGATAGACTATGTTCTTTGTAGAAGGACACAGCTAGGAGAGGTAAATAACTGCAAAGTTATAAAAGGCGAGTGTGTAACTAGTCAACATCGACCTGTGATAGTGGACTGTGCAATAAGACCGAAAAGGAAAGGGAAACAGAAAAGAGAACAGAAAATAAAATGGTGGAAATTGAAGGACTTAGATTTGGCTAAAGCCTTCAAAAAGCAAGCACTTGAGAAAATTGGTCTATATGAATGTGTAAATGAGTGGTGGGAGGAAAACAGCAAAGTGTTAATAAAAGCTGGTGAAGAGATTCTAGGTAAAACTACGGGTAAGGGCCCACCGCAGGATAAAGAAACATGGTGGTGGAATGAAGAGGTGCAAGAGAAGATAAGGTTCAAGAAGATGGCCAAGAAAAGATATGACCTCTCACAGAAAGATGAAGATCGAGCTGATTATAAACAAGCAAACAGGGAGGCTAAGAGGGCTGTGGCAATTGCGAAGGCGAAAGCTTCTGAGAGGTTATATGAGGAGTTAGAAACAACGGAAGGTCAGAATAGATTATACAGTATAGCTAGGGCAAGAGATAAGGCTTCTAAAGATTTCACCCATATTAGACAAATAAAGGACATAGAAGGAAGAGTGCTGAGAAAAGAAGAGGAAATTAAAAACAGATGGCAGGAGTATTTCAAGGTATTGTTGAATGAAGAACATCCCAGAAAAGGTAATGAGGGTGAAATAAGCAATGATGTTGAAACAGTCGGTATTGAGAGGGAAGAAATTTCGGAGGCCTTAGGCAGGATGAAGCGAGGGAAAGCTGTCGGTCCAGATAATCTACCAGTTGAAGCATGGAAGGCGCTAGGGAAAGAAGGGGTGGATATATTGTGGGATTTGCTATGTAAGGTGCACGACGAGGAAAGGATTCCAGAAGCATGGAGAGAGAGCGTAGTGGTGCCCATTTATAAAGGTAAAGGAGACATCCAGGAATGTAGAAACTATAGAGGAATAAAGCTGGTGTCCCATACAATGAAAATATGGGAACGCATTATAGACAGCAGGATAAGAAAAGGAACAATTATATCGGACAAACAGTTTGGTTTTATGCCAGGGAGAGGAACGATGGACCCACTATTCGCTCTGAGACAATTATTGGAAAGGTATGGGGAGAAGAAGAAGGATCTACACTTAATCTTCATAGATCTTGAAAAGGCCTATGATACAATTCCAAGGGAAGAGTTGTGGAGATGCATGGCGGCGAGAGGTGTCCCAGAGAAGTATGTAAGAGTGGTGAAGGATATGTATCATGGTGCACATACCAGAGTCAGATCCAGTGTTGGAGTCTCGGATAGTTTCCCTGTGACAGTAGGCCTACACCAGGGATCGGCATTGAGCCCGTACCTTTTTAATATTGTTTTGGATGTGCTAACGGAGAGAATGAATGGCGTGGGTTTTTGGTCGGGAATGTTTGCTGACGACATTGTCATAGTGGAGGAGAGCAGAGAGGGAGTGGAGAGAGCGCTGGAGTGTTGGAGACAGGCAATAGAGGATGGAGGACTCAGGATCAGCAGAAAGAAGACGGAGTACTTGTGGTTTGGTGGAGAAAGCAAGGATGGAGAGGTATATTTACAGGGGGAAAAGCTGCAAAGAGTCAGGGATTTTAAATATCTTGGCTCTTTTGTGTCTTCTGAGGGGGGGACTTGATAAAGAGCTAGACCACAGGATCCAAGTTGGTTGGATGAATTGGAGAAGGGTTTCTGGAGTCCTATGTGATAGAAAGGTAAATGCTAAGGCTAAGGGGAAAATTTTTAAAACGGTAGTGCGACCCGCAATGATCTATGGCAGTGAGACCTGGCCGATAAAGAAAGCACAGGAAAGAAAGTTGGATGTGGCGGAAATGAGAATGGTGAGATGGGCATTGGGAAAAACAAGAAGGGATAGAGTGAGAAATGTGAAGATCCGAGGAATGGCAGGGGTGGTGGAGGTATCCAAAAAGATCCAGGAAAGTAGGCTGAGATGGTTTGGTCATGTGATGAGAAGAGAAGAGGAATATGTGGGGAAGAGAATGTTAAATTTGAATGTGGAAGGAAAGAGACCAAGGGGTAGGCCCAAAAGAAGATGGATGGACTGTGTGACTGAGGACTGCAGGCAGAAGGGATTGGAGTTTGAGGATGCGCAGGATAGGACATTGTGGAGAGGGAAAATAAAAATGAGCGACCCCTAGAAAAAAAAAAAAAAATAATGGGATAAGCCACAGCGAAAGAAGAAGAAGAAGACGACGGAATTTAAAGATTCATTCATGATTCAAAATTGAATTTTAAATGTAGTATTAGTATATTCTATCTAAGAATGGTAATATCTGAGCTCTCAGTGGGGCTGCAGTAGTCGACTGCGTGTGCATAATAATAAAATTTGCAGCTGCTATAAAAATGTGACAATAGTTACTATATTTTAATTTTAATAATAGTTACTAAATCTCTGATACTATCACTCTGACAATTGTGAGTGAAATATCAGACATATAGATGCCAAAGGAATGGATTAAATAGATTTGATTTGGAAGAACATATATAACCCTCTACCCTTAATCACTTTAAACTTGAAGATGTCATTAGAAAATGAGGTGTTGAATCTTAAGAAAACCAGCCTTTGTTAAATAGAATATATAACACTATAGTGTCTTTATCCACTAGGCTATCATATAAAACACTCGTTTATCTTTATAATTATTTAGTGCAACGGATCTCAAAAATAAATGAATCACTTGTTGTGGATGTTATCTTGGACTGCCTGCGTGTCTGGAAAACAAACGTGGATATCGGCGACAGGCAATCGGGTGGTCGTGAGGGCGAAATGCAAGTGCGTGTTTGCATGCAACCTGCTGCAAGTTAATGCAAATGCAATGCAATGCACCCCCCTGATGTTTGTGTTTAATTGCAACTGTCTGTTCTGAAACGGAGATATTTTCAAATAAGTTGAATCTAAGAGCTTTCAAAAGGAATGAGATGAGCGAAATTTGATTTTAATTTGTAACAATAACTCGTTAAGAGTGTTATTTCAAAATGGTTTTAAGATAAATAATTTGAATTTTTATATAAATCTTAGAAATAAAAGACATTTTTTTTTGCATAAATCGTAGTTTATTTTAGAAAATAATAATGCAGGGTCATTAATTACAATAAAATACAACGTATGCTTCTTCTGCAGCAGATATTCTAAAATGAACTACGATTTATGCCAAATAATGTCTTTTATTTCTAAAAAACAATAATCTTGGAAGACTAAATAAGGAACCGACCATAGTTTCGATTTCGGTTACGGTTTCGGCCAATTTCGGCTAAAAATCCTGGTTTCAGCCGTGGTTTCAGTTTCGGCCGGCCGAAACCTGAGTTTGAAAACATGAGATGAGATGAGACTACCACACAAAAAAAAAAATTTCAAATGAGATTCGCACCTAAAAAAAAAAATGATTTTCGCAAGAGGGAAAAGTAAAAAAAATAAAAAGCTGAAATGATATGAACTTGTATAGGAAATACAAGTTTCGGTTATGGTTTTGGCCGAAACTAAGATTGACGCCGAAATTCGGTTTCGGTTGAAAATCTTGTTTCGGTCGGGACCTATAATCCCACCCTATATATAATTAAGTCAATCATATCCCCATTCTTCATTATTTATCTCAGTTGTGTCAAACTCAATCAATACGACATTTCATCCAACTGGTAAGACTCACAAGGACTATATGACATTTACAAATAAAATAAATAAAATGATCCTTCTTTAAATCTTTTCTCCTTCAAAGCGTTAATGAAAGTGTTTTGTTTATTGGAGATTTGAAAAAATCAATCTTATTAGAAAATTTGTTGTTACTGTGTGAATGGGAGAGTGAATGAGAAAAAAGTGTGAATGTTTAAAAAAAAAAAAAATGGAAATAATTATAAATAAATAAGAAATTATATATAATATTTAAGATATTATATATATATCGAGCAGATAAGTCGCGAAACGGAAATTTATATAATTAGATATTACTTCATGTACCCGACTCCCGGCGGCACCCCCTTACATCTTTTTTCGGGTACATGAATTATATAAATAATTATAAATGCTTTCATTTTATCTGAGATAATCCTTTGCCAAAAAAATCTCTTCGCGTTCCGCCAGTTCGACACCCCTTCTTCTTCTAACTTCCCCTTAATCCCGTGGTGGGGGTCGGCGGGAAAGGGGTCTAGTTTTTCTACGACCGGAAGAAATAGAACAGGCCGGTCCGTCGTACGGTCTGACGCCTTTTGAAAATATAGAAGGAAGGGACAGAAGAACTATCAGTCCCAGCTCGGGTAGCTCGTGGTCGCCATCCACGTACCCACAAGATGTGGGCCCCTGAGCACACCAGTTTGACACCCCTAACTTATCTAAATAAAACTTATCTAAAAAATCTGGTGTGACTGGCGCACAGCACACAACTTTCTACCTTCGGTAATCGAAAGTTGTGTACTGTGCTTGTCACACCAGATTTTTTGTGTCGACATGTATTTAGTTTCCGACAGTAGGGTACATTCGATTTTTAAGATGTAAAATTTATAAGTATGGCAAAATATTTATATTTTGTTACCATGGCAACCATTTCTCCTATCTCCTCTATGAAGTACAAGAGTAAAGTGGTCTTCAGAAGATTTCAATCACAAAATGAAAATATACATTTTATTGAGAATCTAAAAAATAATTGATTTTTGAATTTAAAAAAAAATCGTTGGAGCGAATTTTGAGAAAATAAAAAAAAAAACTGAAAAAGTGCATCAGTAAAGTACTAGTACTCTTTGGTAGATTTTGTTCAAAAGCTTCGTGTCACGTCCCATGGGGGTGCCTGACTTAAATATAAAATTTCAACCTCCTAGCTCTTTTCGTTCTTGAGATATTTTGTTCACACACACACACACACACACACACAGAGAGAGAGAGAGAGAGAGACACAGACAGACAATGTCGCGAAAACCACTTTTTTGGATTCAGGGGACCTCAAAACGTAAAGATCCATCAAAATCTCGACATCGAATTTTTGACATGAATCTAATACTTTCTCTCTCTATATATTAACATATATATAGAGGTAAGAGAAAGTAAAAAAGATATTCTTATTATTTTCTATTTTAAATTGAATTGATTTATATTATTTTTTTGTTTATCTTTATCTTGTAGTGTATGAACAAAAAAATGTTTTGTATACATGCACGATTTTTCACTTTTAATTTTAGCAAAAGCAGTTAAGTTGAGTTGATTCAAGTCAAGTCGTTCGTTCTCTGCTCGCGTTAAAAGCCTTTGCCTATTAATATTAGTCAAGTCATCTAAGAGGTCGCCATTTAAATAAAAATAAATCACAAGTCTTAATTAGATGACGATACAATTTATCCAAGCAAGTTGGAAATAAAAAGGCAACATAAACTTTTAAAGTCGACAACATAATTACATATAAATATTTATATGAAACTATGAACTCTCATATGAATATTAATCGGAAAAAATTTTCACTTGATGGGGGATGGCTGCAAATGCAAGGGGTTTAATACAATTCTCAGAGTCTTATCGGTTTTGAGTCAACATTAATTAAACAAAAAATCAAAGGTGAGAATCATTTTACTTGCAAATGCGTTGCCTATCTGCTAGGAAACATTGACATTAGAAACGGTATCAGAATATTGTTTTGTTTGTACAACGCTTTTATTCTTACAATTTTGTTAGTAAAACAAAAAGTGAGATTTAGAGTTTTAATTGAATAAATAAACGCCTTTTAATCATTTTCAGGTCTTTATCTAAAACAGTCTTTAAAATTTAACATCAACAAATGTTTTTTTTTTTTTTCCGCCCGTTTACCCACGCGCCATTGGGCCAAAATGTTTACAAAATAAATACATAAAAATTAACATAAACCATACAAAATTAATACAATATAAAACAGAACGCAAGCAAAGTTAATACAATAACAAAACAAAACAAAAGCAAAATTAATACAATAACAAAGCAAAACAAAAGCAATCCAACAAATGTTAAAAAGTAATGTAAAAACAACAGCGTTAAAAAAATTCTTTAAACAAAGTTTTAACAGCGACGTTAACATGTTGCTTTTATTTCAAAGCTGTCAACCTTATTTTTTAGGTTAAGGACGTCATTTTTATGCATTAAATACGACGTTAAAATATTAAAAGCACCCATTAATTTTTAACACTATTTACTAAATGTTAACGCTTTGGCTTTAAAAGTTTTTGTTTACAGAATAGAAATTTGAGGCAAGGAAGTGTAAAATGAATTAATGTTGTTTACAGATTTTAAAGTTAACGTTTTTGCTTAGAGAGTAGACCTGTTAAAGAAAACAATTTAACTCTCCAATTATCACGTTTCAGACTGACAATGTGAACTACGATCCTACTTCTTGTCCCTTCCATTCACGATCCTATTCATAAAAATGAATTTTGATTAATAAGTTAATCAGTAAAATTGACTTCTGCAGCCGAAAAGAATAATTAAAAAAAAAACTTCAACTACCCCCTTGAGATTTGAAAAAATACTTTTTTTCGAAAAAAATGTATTTTTAATGTAAAATTTTAAAAATTAATACTTAAAAATTTGATTTGTATTTATATTCTGGCAAACATGTACAGAATGCGCCTTGAAATTACCGAAATTAAGAAAAAAAAATGTGTGCTGTGCGACCAGTCACTCCGGATTACCCCCCTCCCCTCGAGAAGCACCTCTGGATCCGCCACTGCTTCTAGTTAAATTTAGCTCATCTTTTTTTTTAATATATTCCTATAATTTTTTTTTTAACACTTAAAAATTATAAAATTTAAATTTTCACCATAAATTTTATATATTTAAATTAGGGTCCGACCGAAACAAGATTTTCAGCCGAAACCGAAACCGAAACCGAATATTCGGCCTCAACCTTAGTTTCGGCCGAAACCGTAACCGAAACCGAAACTTGTATTTCCTATAAAAAATTTTTTTTCATTTTACCTTTTTTTTTTTTTTTTTTTGAATTTTTTTTCCCTCACGTGAAAATCATTTTACCTTTTTTTTTAGGGAGACTAAATTATTTTTCTCCCTCAAGTGCAAATCATTTGACCTTTTTTTTTTTTGCATGCGAGTCTCATCCCATTTTTTTCAGACTCTGGTTTCGGCCGGCCGAAAGTTTCGGCTACTTTTTGGCCGAAACCGAAACTAGGGCCGAAACCTTGATTTTTGGCCGAAACTGGCCGAAACCGTAACCGAAACCGAATATTCGGTCGGTTCCTAATTTAAATTAAACATTGAATTTTTTTTATTTGAAGAAGAAAAGGAGAAAAAAAATTACTTATATAAAAAAAAAACTTTCGTTAAAAAAATTCATTTTCTGTCAAGATTATCATTTCCCGGTTATTTATATTAAAATTAAGTGATAATTTTTTTTTTTTTAACCCCTAGGCATAGGCGCCGGAACTGGGGGGGGCAAGGGTACATTGCCCCCCCCTGGCATCCTACAGGGGGGGGACAGAGGGGGGGCAAAATTTCTTCTTTTATTTCATTTATTTTTAAAAATGATATATTTTCACTTTTGAAAAATAAAATCTTCTAAATTAAAAAAAATTAAAAGAGTAAGAAATTCATTTTTTACTTTCTCTTACCTATGTATATATGTAATATATATATAGAGAGAAAGTATTGGATTCATGTCAAAAATTCGATGTCGAGATTTTGATGGATCTTCACGTTTTGAGGTCCTCTGAATCCAAAAAAGTGGTTTTCGCGACATGGTCTGTCTGTGTGTGTGTGTGTGTGTGGGTGGGTGGGTGGGTGGGTGGGTGGGTGTGTGTGTGTGTGTGTTCAATTTTAAGCATGAAGGAATTGAGCTAGGAGGATGAAATTTTATATTTAAGTTAAATACCTCCCGGGACCGGAAAAATAAGCTTTTAATCAAAATTGGCCAAAGAGTACTAGTACTTTACTGATGTACTTTTTCAGTTTTTTTTGATTTTCTCAAAATTCGCTCTAACGATTTTGATTAAAATTCAAAAATCAATTATTTTTTAGATGCTCTTTCAAATGTATATTCTCGTTTTGCCCTCAAAATTGTTTGAAGCACACTTTACTCTTGTATTTCATAGAGAAGATAGGAGAAATGGTTGCCATGGTAACAAAATATAAATATTTTGCCATGTTTATAATTTTGACATCTTAAATTTCGAATATATTGGCGGAAACTAAATATATTTCAACACAAAAAATCTGGTGTGACAAGCACAGAACACAACTTTCGATTACCGAAGGTAAGAGAAAGTTGTGTGCTGTGCGCCAGTCACACCAGATTTTTTTTTCAAATTTTTTCCAAAAATTTTTGATAAAATCACTAGCAAATTTTTTAAAATTTTAATTTTATTAAAATTGTGATTTTATTTAAAAGTTTTAAAGTTTTATAATATATTTGTTTTTGATTTACACTATTTGAACATATTAAATTATTTTAATTTTCTGAAAAAAAAATTTTTGCCCCCCCCCCTGATTCAAATTCGTTCCGGCGCCCCTGCCCCTAGGGATTTTATTTATTTAAACAAGCGCTTTAACGGGATCTAGTTTGAACTCATCATGTCCATTTATTCTTGTATATTTATAAAATTAAAAAAGAAGGCAAAGACTACGTTTATAAAAGTGGTCAAAAATAATAAAATTTATTAATTTTTATTTTATTTTTATATAAGTTTTTTTTTAAGTCTTTTCGCCAACTGAGATCATATTAAACGATAACTTATAGCCTGTTTATTAATATTAACAATACTTGTAATCGGGCATTCAATAAGAATTCTTTTGCAATAAAAATTCATGTCGGACATGATAGTATATCATGTGATTTTAATATCTTTTAATGAGGCTATTAACCTTTATTGGTGATTAAAAATGGAGGTTCACGCCTTTAATTAAAAATTGATCCATTCTTCAAAAAAAAAAAATACGTGTATAATGGCAGCACTCTGTGCAAGTGATGCATGCAGGGATTTTTTTCCTTTGGCTGTCCATCGTCCCACTTCATTAATCCTGTGTTCCTTTTGCCTTTCGGGGTTAATCCACGCGCCATTGAGCCCGGAAGTGCGGCTCATCGGTTGGCGCCGCGCGGACAGTGACGTCACTTTCGAGATCAGAATGGGAGAAAAAAATTCGCTAATGAGTTAATGCCTGAGGAATCAGACTGTATTCATCACCCTGAAGGAGAGAGAAGTCAAGGTTTAATAAGAGATTAAAAATTCAGGTCAATACTTTTTGCTATTTCTATTTCAATATAAGTGATAACCGTTATCTGCTCTCATCAGCATTTTCGTAGGTGCCCTGGGCAGATTATAAACTTGGCGCCACCTCCATCTTAGAAATTATTAAGCTTATTAAAAAAAACTTCAAAAACAATGTTGTTTGATATTTGAAGAAAAATTAGCTTTCTGTTTGGAAATAATTAAAAGCAAACTGGAAATTGTTTTAACATCTAATATAAATTTTCCCACACTTTCAACGAGAGCTTAAAAAAACAGCGAATTTAAAAAAAAAAAAATTTGTCGATAAATCCACTTACTAATGTAAGCGAGATTAATAGCTGAATCAATATGTAAGTAGCAGAATAAATAAAAGGCTAAGCAGTTATGATTATTTCTTTATTGTCTTCGAATCCACAGCGACGTTTCGGTCGACTATGCGACAAGGCTAGGGTTCAGTCAATAGAAAACCCTCATATGTTCTTTGATAGACATTTTATAACAGGTAGATTAATTACATGTAGCGTCAATATGAAATATTGTGTTTGACTGGAGGGTTTCTATTGACTGAACTCTAGCCTTGTAAATGGTGATATAGTCGACCGAAACGTCTCTGTGGGTTCGAGGGCAATAAAGAAATAATCATAGCTGCCTTAGCAATTTTGTAAACCTGCTACTTACTAATGTTTAAAGTGGCGCAACCAAAATTTTCTTCTGGGAGGATTATTATTATTTTTTTTTTCAAGAAGGATGTGATTCTATGGAAGAGGGGTTATGATTTTTTAAGGATATTCACTCAATTAAAGGGATCTATAAATATTAAAATTGACGGCAACAAATAATCCTCTTAAATTCTCATTTTTATTATAAATAATCCCATTTTTATTTAGGTAGAATTCATCACGATTATAAAATTTGTAACAAAAAAAAAAAAAATTCAACTATAATATCTGCCTAAATGTAAGGCTGCTATATTTATTTTTTTTTTTCTATAAGTTTCAACTAAATAAGAAATTAAGAAGTTATCGAATAATGTGAAACTTTGAACTCTCATATGAATATTAATTGGAAAAATTTTACTTGATGGGAGATAGCAGCAAATGCACGGAGTTTAATACATTTCCAGAGAAAAGTCTTATCGGTATTGGATCAATATTAATTAAACCAAAAATAAAAGGAGAGAATCACTTTACTTGCAAACCTGTTGACTATCTGCTAGGAAACGTTGACATTAGAAACGGTATCAGAATATTGTTTTGTTTTTCTTAGCAGTGGCGTCATTTCAACTTTTTCTTAGGGGGGGCAAATTTCTTCTTGGGGGGGCAAACATTTTTTTTTTCTTAAAATTTACTTACAAACGGGTACTCAAATTTGGCCAAAACATTTTTAATTTAATTAATTGTTTAATTTTGTACAATTTGTATACTCGTAGATGTATTTTGGAGTATTTTATTTAGAATAATATAAAATTTTACAAAAAATCAGATTTTGAGTGGGGGCAAAATGCCCCCCGCCCCCCCCCCCCAAATGACGCCACTGTTTCTTAGTAATACAAATCTAGGGAGATTTAGAATAAATAAAGGCCTCTTAATCAAATTTAATCTTTGCAAACCCAAATCTATTCTTATCCATTCCGTCACTCGGTCAAGAGAAAGTACGACGTGACCAAGACAAGAAATGTTAGAGAAAAAGTCTTAGACGACTTAACAATTAAGCAAGAAGCTGAAATAGCTGGATGTTCGGAAATGACAACTCAGTATTTTTCATAGGACTTCGCCAGACACTTAAACGGATGATGTATTCTTAGGCCGCAATCAGCACAGGCTTCAATTTAATTTGAAATAAAATAATTAGATTAAATTTTTTCTATTTGATATATAGTAATCCCAAAAATAACTTTTAATAATTATTAGTTGATTCCAAATAAGGTGTTGGATTTGCGAGAAGAAGGAGCGAAAGAGAGACCAGAGAGAGAGAGAGAGAAAAACAGCTTCTTGTTGTTACCCTCTAAATTTGATAAATGGTGATAATTAAAAAAAAAAACTTTCTTATAAAATATAGTCTATAAAAAAAATTCAATTTATTATCACGAAAAAATATAATATATTCTTGTTTTATTATCAATATTTATTGGGGTCAACTTTTAGGGTGATTAAACCCACTTGAAGAGATTAATCGCATCTCTCTTCTTCGTTACAATAATAATATAACTTCCCTCTTTAGATAGTAAAGAAAAACTTTTTACAAAGTTTTATTGATCTTAAGATTTAACAGCAAATTGGCAAGAACATTTGCTCCCTTCTCTCTCCTACCACCATCTTTTTTAATGTGTGGTAAATGGAAAAAATAAAATTCTTATAATAGGATAGTCAAATGTTTTTCTCTCCCGCTACTCTCCTTAATTGGTTAGCATTAATCAAAAAATTATAATTCCTTTTTTTTACGGCCTAAAAACCATGCATAATTGTGGGGACCGTCAACTAAGTTCATAATCTACTACCTGGTGCCCCAATCAATGAAAAATACTATCTAAAGGCCAGTTGTGATGGTCTTGTGGCCCTTCAACTCCTTTTCCCCCTCAAAAAAACCACGCAGAATTGTGGGGGTCGGCAACCACAATTCTGCTTGGTTTTGAGGCCGTACATTTAAATTTATAATAAAGGGAGAGAAAGGAACTGAAGGGGCTAGAGGGGACCACCGCAGCTGGCGGCAAATGAGTTAAGGAGTTTTTCAAATCTAGAATAAATTTTTTAATTTTATAGGGAAATTGCGTTAAAAAAATCAGAAGGGGGGGGGGAAGAAAATAATAAAACTGTCAATTATTAGCTTTCCATTTAATTTATATGGCCTATTAATAGATCTTAATTTTTATCCAACTCTCATTTA
>JAKCPI010011902.1:0-11828 GCA_023213315.1 Euborellia annulipes | reverse complement strand
AAATAAAATTTGTTGAAGCATAGACGGTGTGTAAAAGTTTAAACTGTTTTTAATCGCTATAAATTGGTTTTTACTTCAAGATATTAATAAAAAACGTGAATATTGGTGTGGATGGAGCTGATCGGAGGTGAAGATTTTGATGTTTGCATAATGTTATAATTGACAGAGAAGATTTTGAACATAACCTCGTATTTTCAAAATATATCTGTCAAAATTCACTATGATTTTAAATAAATATATTAAATATATTTTTACTGTTAAATTTATTAATAATCTATATTAAATTAAATTAAAATATTAGCCTAAATTAAATTATTAATTTGTTTATTAATTAAATAAACCCATTATTAAAAATATAATATATTATATTAAATATTTTCAATAGATATTAAAAATAATAGATTTAAAAGTTGATTGAATTGAAGTGACAGAAAAACGTCAAACAAAAAGTAAGTAAATTTATTTATTTTAAATTAAAAAAAAAAAAAATACTGTAGATTAACTTACAATTTGTTTGTGTTTTTTTGTACCATTTCATTCAATAGTTTGTCTAGAAAAATATATTATGAAAATTTTTCTCTTTTTTTATTCCCCAATGAGGGAGGACCTAGAAATACTTCACTTATTAAAATTTGTTAATATTTTTTTGTTGACAGAATTTGATAAAACAGATTAAGCTGATTATTTATTTATTTATTTTTATTTTGGTCAGATTTTGGTTAGCAAATATGTTTTTTGTTGTCCTGCAGTGCCGCCTAGTGGCTAATTTGTAACAAAAATGCGAGGTTGCCAGATGTTGTTTTTTCTTAAAGGCAGCTTGGGTAAGATCATTTGAAGATTCATTGGTGCAACGTTTTAAATCTCAAGCTGAGACTTGAGTTCAAGACGGACTTGACCAAGCCAAGATCTGAGACTTGTTGGTGCAACTGGGCATTAGAGTGTTGCACCAACATTTAATACGAACTTAAGTCCTGATTTTGAGCTTACATCTCAAGTAGTCAAATTTGGCGACTTAAGTCCCTCTCAACCTGAATTCGTAACCTAAAAGGAGAATTGTGACATTTTATCTATTCAATTTTATCTATATAATCCCTTGGGAATATATTTTTTTTTTTAAATTAATCAATCTTATTGTTATTATTTAAAAAAAAAAATTATATTTTCATACTGCCTGTCAAGAATTTTTAAAAAATTGACCAGGTATATTTATATTATATATAAAAAATTCGAAATAAAATTTGTTGAAGCATAGACGGTGTGTAAAAGTTTAAACTGTTTTTAATCGCTATAAATTGGTTTTTACTTCAAGATATTAATAGAAAACGTGAATATTGGTGTGGATGGAGCTGATCGGAGGTGAAGATTTTGATGTTTGCATAATGTTATAATTGACAGAGAAGGTTTTGAACATAACCTCGTATTTTCAAAATATATCTGTCAAAATTCAATATGATTTTAAATAAATATATTAAATATATTTTTACTGTTAAATTTATTAATATATTAAATTAAAATATTAGCCTAAATTAAATTATTAATTTGTTTATTAATTAAATAAACCCATTATTAAAAATATAATATATTATATTAAATATTTTAAATAGATATTAAAAATAATAGATTTAAAAGTTGATTGAATTGAAGTGGCAGAAAAACGTCAAACAAAAAGTAAGTAAATTTATTTATTTTAAATTTAAAAAAAAAATACTGTAGATTAACTTACAATTTGTTTGTGTTTTTTTGTACCATTTCATTCAATAGTTTGTCTAGAAAAATATATTATGAAAATTTTTCTCTTTTTTTTTTATTCCCCAATGAGGGAGGACCTAGAAATACTTCACTTATTAAAATTTGTTAATATTTTTTTGTTGACAGAATTTGATAAAACAGATTAAGCTGATTATTTATTTATTTATTTTTATTTTGGTCAGATTTTGGTTAGCAAATATGTTTTTTGTTGTCCTGCAGTGCCGCCTAGTGGCTAATTTGTAACAAAAATGCGAGGTTGCCAGATGTTGTTTTTTCTTAAAGGCAGCTTGAGTAAGATCATTTGAAGATTCATTGGTGCAACGTTTTAAATCTCAAGCTGAGACTTGAGTTCAAGACGGACTTGACCAAGCCAAGATCTGAGACTTGTTGGTGCAACTGGGCATTAGAGTGTTGCACCAACATTTAATACGAACTTAAGTCCTGATTTTGAGCTTACATCTCAAGTAGTCAAATTTGGCGACTTAAGTCCCTCTCAGCCTGAATTCGTAACCTAAAAGGAGAATTGTGACATTTTATCTATTCAATTTTATCTATATAATCCCTTGGGAATATATTTTTTTTTTTAAATTAATCAATCTTATTGTTATTATTTAAAAAAAAAAATTATATTTTCATACTGCCTGTCAAGAATTTTTAAAAAATTGACCAGGTATATTTATATTATATATAAAAAATTCGAAATAAAATTTGTTGAAGCATAGACGGTGTGTAAAAGTTTAAACTGTTTTTAATCGCTATAAATTGGTTTTTACTTCAAGATATTAATAGAAAACGTGAATATTGGTGTGGATGGAGCTGATCGGAGGTGAAGATTTTGATGTTTGCATAATGTTATAATTGACAGAGAAGGTTTTGAACATAACCTCGTATTTTCAAAATATATCTGTCAAAATTCAATATGATTTTAAATAAATATATTAAATATATTTTTACTGTTAAATTTATTAATATATTAAATTAAAATATTAGCCTAAATTAAATTATTAATTTGTTTATTAATTAAATAAACCCATTATTAAAAATATAATATATTATATTAAATATTTTAAATAGATATTAAAAATAATAGATTTAAAAGTTGATTGAATTGAAGTGGCAGAAAAACGTCAAACAAAAAGTAAGTAAATTTATTTATTTTAAATTTAAAAAAAAAATACTGTAGATTAACTTACAATTTGTTTGTGTTTTTTTGTACCATTTCATTCAATAGTTTGTCTAGAAAAATATATTATGAAAATTTTTCTCTTTTTTTTTATTCCCCAATGAGGGAGGACCTAGAAATACTTCACTTATTAAAATTTGTTAATATTTTTTTGTTGACAGAATTTGATAAAACAGATTAAGCTGATTATTTATTTATTTATTTTTATTTTGGTCAGATTTTGGTTAGCAAATATGTTTTTTGTTGTCCTGCAGTGCCGCCTAGTGGCTAATTTGTAACAAAAATGCGAGGTTGCCAGATGTTGTTTTTTCTTAAAGGCAACTTGTGTAAGATCATTTGAAGATTCATTGGTGCAACGTTTTAAATCTCAAGCTGAGACTTGAGTTCAAGACGGACTTGACCAAGCCAAGATCTGAGACTTGTTGGTGCAACTGGGCATAAATAATCTATAATTTTTTTTTTTATTTGTCCAAGGTCTTTTTCGGCATCTAAGGCCATTTAAACCCCATCCCTATTTATTTCAAATGATTAATAGCCAATTCAAATGAAATAAATTTTTCTCGCTTGGAACGTGAAGCGAACCCGAAACCCCAAGCTACTAGAAGCTATTGTAATATCTTCTCTCTGAGCCATGGATCACGGGCTAATTTATAAATTTGAATACAAGTATTAATGAAGAAAAAATTTAAAAAAAAAAAAAAACCGATGTCGGTTTTTCGGGAAAAACTCGGTTTCTCGGTTTTTGAAAATTAGCCAAAAAACCGGTATACCGGTTTCGGTTTCCACCGGTGTCCAAACCCTAGCCGAAACGTCAGCCGTGAGGGCGAGATTTGAAATAAAATAATATTTGGCTGCATTCTTCTTGTTTTTTTCATGACTCCATCATCATTAATCAAAATCGTTAGAGCGAATTTTGAGAAAATCGAAAAAAAAAAAAAAAAAACTGAAAAAGTACATCTGTAAAGTACTCTTTGGCCGATTTTGTTCAAAAGCTTCGTGACCCGTGCCAGGGGGGGTCCCTAACTTAAATATAAAATTTCAATTTCCTAGCATATACCATTTTCTGGTAGATGTACAGTTCGTTCTTGAGATATTTTGTTCCCAGAACCATACACATAGACAGACCATGTCGCGAAAATCACTTTTTTGGATTTAGGGGACCTCAAACCGTTTATATCCATCAAAATATCCATCTCGACATCGAATTTTTGACACGAATCCAATACTTTATACAACTCGGATTACAAATCCCACTTGCCGTGAAAATTTCGGATCCCATCCAAGGCGAAAAAATTCACTTCAATTGAATTGTATACCAATTAACTGAAGTCTTTCAAACTTGGCCAATGCTGTCGTTTCGGGCCCATTTGCCACAAAATAAAATACAGCCCATGCGCCTACGGCAATAATTGCATATACCATTAGATGTACAGTGAGGGACAATATTAAGTCCCACCCATACATTTTGTACTTGTGATTATTTCATTGTTTAAAAAAAAATTATATATTTTTTAATGGAAACTTTCATGTTACAAACCTAAAAATTTCCACTAAAGATTTTCATTTTCATTTATAAATACAATGAAATAATCACAAGTAGAAAACGCATGGATGGGACTTAATATTGTCCCTCACTGTACATCAGAATTATTCTCATGTACATCTAATGATATATGCAAATTTAATCATTTATTTTTGTATCTATCTAAGCAACAATAACAGTTTATCGTCCTGAAGATGGGATCGATGTGATTCCAAAACGTCGACGATAATCAAATAGAATTTTTTTATCACTAGCTGGCTGCTACATCTACTTAATCCTAATAATTGAAACAAATATGGACGAAATCTAAATGAACTCTTATGCCGAAAAAGACTTTAAACAAAAATTTTCCATTTTTACTTTCTCTTACCTCTATATATATGTTAATATATATAGAGAGAGAAAGTATTGGATTCATGTCAAAAATTCGATGTCGATGGATCTTTACATTTTGAGGTCCCCTGAATCAAAAAAGGTGGTTTTCGCGACATGGTCTGTCTGTGTGTGTGTGTGTGTGTGTGGGGGGGGGGGTGTGTGTGTGTGTGTGTCTGTGTTCACTTTTAAGCATGAAGGAATTGAACTATGAGGCTGAAATTTTATTTTCAAGTTAAACACCCCCGGGACCGGAAAAATAAGCTTTTAATCAAAATTGGTCAAAGGGTACTAGTACTTTACTGATGTACTTTTTCAGTTTTTTTTTTTTTTTTTTTTTTTTCGATTTTCTCAAAATTCGCTCTAACGATTTTGATTAAAATTCAAAAATCAATTATTTTTTAGATGCTCTTTCAAATGTATATTCTCGTTTCGCCCTCAAAATTGTTTGAAGCACACTTTACTCTTGTGCTTCATAGGAAAGATAGGAGAAATGGTTGCCATGGTAACAAAATATATTTTCCCATCTTTATAAATTTGACATCGCCCCCGGGTGTGGCATAGTAGGTAGCGTGCCTACCTCCTATGCCAAACGTCGCGGGTTCGGACCCAGCCAGTCCGATGATTTTATTTAAGCCATTTGGATACCAGATGGCTTAAATAGAAATGCCTGAACCCACAATTTATATGTTAATCACAACGGTTATCGTCTAAAGTCTTAAATGGCCTAAGTTGCCGAAAAGACTGTGTGAATGTGTGTGTGAGTGTGAGTGTGAATGAGAAAAAAGTGTGAATGTTTAAAAAAAAAAAAAAAAATTTGACATCTTAAATTCTAATATATTGGCGGAAACTAAATATATGTCGACACAAAAAATCCTTCGGTAATTGAAAGTTGTGTTCTGTGCTTGTTACACCAGATTTTTTTTTCTTTGATCCTTGCAGGAATATATAATTTATAAAATACATAAATTAAAATAATATTAGGAATACTGCATTTTGGACATTTTTTATTGGCTTGCTACTTAGCCATCCAGCATTTTGGACACTAACTGTGGATTAGTTTAATTAGTAATCAATAATACGAATTAACTAAAAATAACAAAATTTCTGCAAATCAGTCCGCCCAAGCATGGACAATGAAAATAAGGACTGTTAAATAGAGAGTAATTTTAAAGATTTATTATTTATCAGGGGTATTATGAGATGAGCATGTAAGTAGTATTCAATTTATTTAGCATATGAATTTTGAAAAGCGAAAGAATTAAATTTTCACCATTTGTTTATCTTTGTGACTTGTTAGAGATGCTGTGTGGTGTCGTGAGACGAGGACTCCTCTCCCTCCCCCTCCCCCCACCCACTCAGCAACAGTTGG
This sequence comes from Euborellia annulipes, assembly GCA_023213315.1. Taxonomy (NCBI): domain Eukaryota; kingdom Metazoa; phylum Arthropoda; class Insecta; order Dermaptera; family Anisolabididae; genus Euborellia; species Euborellia annulipes. Next base: position 5,609 of record JAKCPI010011902.1, on the reverse strand, counting down.
TTCATCATCAGTATAGATTGAAGTTATATTTGGCTCAAATGGCAAGGACTGCGTGTATATGTGTGTGGGTTGTGCTTGTATGTGTGCTTATCACTTGGCTGTTTACTCTTCGCTAGGATGTTTACCTGGAGTTCGCCACCCCTCTCTAAAAGCCACGTCGCAAATTTATGCAGATTTTCACGTGGTTTTATAGATTTTTGACCGTGTTTACACATCCATTTGTTCTCTCTCTCTCTCTCTGCCTGGTTTGAATGTATAAAGGTTTTAAGTGGAAGGGGGTTGAGAGTGCGCGCTTTATTCGTTGTTTGTTTTTGCTCCAATACATTTGTCATTCGAGTGGGGCATTCGTTCGTTCGTTCGTTTTAAACGTCGGATCACAATTTTATTATTAAAGAAAATATGGCCATCAAAAAACATATCGATTTATATTTAATTCATTTTGACGAAATGAATAAAGATCAAACAAGAATGCGAGGTGTTAAAAAATTGACATTAGTAAATTTCCATTTTTAAATAGTACGTATTTTAAACAAATTACTTAATTTATATTAAGCCTGTCTCCTCACTATAGCTGAGCCTATTCCTATTTTCAATCATATCATATCGGTATTATATCACTTTCTCCTTCTCTAATTTTTTGATAAAAATAATTTAATTAAATAATTATTTATTCATACATTTAAAAGGATAATGGAATATGAAGGGGTCATGGCTATCATTTGATTATTGCATAATAAATAATTATAATCATACTCAATTTAATCATCCTACATATCAATATAATTATTAGTCTATTATCAAATTAATTGTTTGTTTTTTGTTAATTGATAAATAAAGAATATTGATTAAATATATATAAAAAATATTTCAAAAGGTTTAGCTTTAGTAAAAATTAAAATGGAATTCATTAAAAGAGATCTATGAAAGTAAAGGTAAAAAATAAAGCGGCAGCGCTTTAAGGCTCAAACACACAGAACTCGAATTTCTTGAAGAAGGAGCCGTTTGAGCTCCGAAACGTCGACCTATAGCGGAGGGATATAATCCGAATAAATTTGCCTGAATACGAGCTCTGGATTTATTTATTCACCCTTCTCAATAATATCCACCAGGCCTCCCCTATCTTCATTTATTATATTGTATATTTTATTAATTTCATATATAAATAAATAAAAAATTTATAAATTCAACTCCTGAATTGTGCCCCCGGGTTTGGCGTAGTAGGTAGCACGCCTACCTCCTATACCAAACGTCGCGGGTTCGGACCCAGGCAGTCCGATGATTTTATTTAAGCCATTTGGATACCAGATGGCTTAAATAGAAATGCCTGACCCCACAATAGATATATTCTCTACAACGGTTATCGTCAAAGTCTTAAATGGCCTGAGTTGCCGAAAAGACTGTGTGAATGTGTGTGTGAGTGTGAGTGTGAATGAGAAAAAAAGTGTGAATGTTTAAAAAAAAAAAAAAAAAAAATTCTGAATTGTGATGTCACACTTAGAGAAACCTCCGGGTCCCATATGTCACAATTAGTAACGTTTTGTCCAGGCCCTTACGTGTTACGTAATATGTGGACGATCCCTTAGGTGATATTTTAATAATCATAATTTCTCTGCATTCGTATACACTCTGCTGACATTTCGGTTCTGTTTAGACCCATCATCAGAGTGTGGTAATTTCATGGAGGCTTTTCTTTTAAAGTTTAAATATTATCAATTACTTTTCTTTTTACTCATAATGAAGGTAGATCAAAAAGCAGCAGACCTACTCAAAATTTAATTACTTCCTCAAAATTATTTTGATCAGGGTGTGGATAACCCAAATGACTTTGGAAATGTATCATAACCCGGTCGCATAGGTGAAATAAAAAATAAAAAATTAAAATAAATTATTGCAAGGAATCGTGGCTGAATGTATACTTTATAATGAAGTGATAATGGCAGCCAAAGGGAAATCAAGAAAAAAAATTTTTATTTTGCTTTTTTGAACAATAATGTCGACGTTTCGATCGATTCCTCCGGTCTTCATTAGACATGATTTTATTTACCTTAAGCTTAAAGGGTTTTTTGGCTGACAGTGAGTGATGTTCAATCTTGAAGCATAAGTCATGTCAATTGACGAATGTACGCAACTATATCAGAAATTGTCAAAAGCCTCGAGGCAAATAAAACACATGTCCTGATCGAAGCTGGAAGAAATAAGCCGAAACGTCGACATTGTTGATCAACAAATTTTTTTTATCTTTATTTTTTTCCTTTGACTGTCTTTATCTATTCATTATAAAATAAATATATTTTGTAAAAGTGTGGTAGGCCGAGGGTTGGCTACTCTAGAATAAAATTTGACAACACAAGCGCATTGTGAGTAGCTCTCTTTAGGCAGTAAAGGGTATTTTTTTGAACGTTATCGATCATAAATGGTTAGATTTTTTTTTTCATATTCGCCTCTTTCTCTCCGATTAATTAAGACCCACTTTTCCACATGGTTTGGTTTTTTGTTCTTCCCCTTCAAGTTCCCTCTCATTAAATCTCAAGGGGTTGATGACGTCAATTCAATAAATGACATTCTTAAGACATCCAATTCTAAGAGGAGATTATCACCTTTTTCAACCCCCTTATATGAACAGAAAAGATCAAAGATCTTTCATTTTTTTGTTACAGAAAAGAAGGCTTAGAAAGTAATTTTTTTTCTGATATCTGATATCGGTTTTTTTTTTTTTAGATGAAAGTATGTATTCGTATAAAATGTTATTATTATATAGTCTGATAAAAATAAAATAGTAGTGTAAAACATTAGTAAATAAATGACTATGTTATATTAATACTAAATAATATAAACTACAAATGTGAACGATTCATTGTACAATCTGGAAGAAAAGGACACGGATAGATTTTCAAAGCTACCGTGATGATAGATTTTGATAGATATACACGTTTTGAGGTCCCCTAAATCCAAAAAAGTGGTTTTCGTGACATGGTCTGTCTGCCTGTGTGTGTATGTGTCTGAGTTCAATTTATAGCATGAATGGATTGAGCTAGGAGGTTGAAATTTTTTATTTAAGTTAGGCACCCCCCTAGAGAGTGAAAATAAGCTTTTAATCAAAATCGGCCAAAGAGTACTAGTACTTTGCTGATGTAATTTTTCAGTTTTTTTTTCGATTTTCTCAAGATTCGCTCCAACGATTTAGATTAAAATTCAAAAATTAATTATGTTTTAGATACTCTTTAAAATGAATGTTCTCATTTTGCCATTTTTTTTTTTTTTGTTTTTTTTTTTAAACATTCACACTTTTTTTTCTCATTCACACTCACATTCATACAGTCTTTTCGGCAACTTAGGCCATATAAGACTTAGACGATAACCGTTGTAGAGAATATATCTATTGTGGGGTCAGGCATTTCTATTTAAGCCATCTGGTATCCAAATGGCTTAAATAAAATCATCGGACTGCCTGGGTCCGAACCCGCGACGTTTGGTATAGGAGGTAGGCACGCCACCTACTACGCCAAACTCGGGGGCTCATTTTGCCATTGAAATCTTCTGAAGACCACTTTACTCTTGTACTTCTTAGGAAGGATAAGAGAAATGGTTGCCATGGTAACAAAATATAAATAGACAAATAGATTATCAATTTCAAATGTACCGTACTGTCGGAAATTAAATATATCTTGACACAAAAAATCTGGTGTGACAAGCACAGAACACAACTATTGATTACCGATCAGTCGCACCAGATTTTTTCTTATTCACACAGTCTTCTTATTTAAGCCATTTGGTATCCAAATAGCTTAAATAAAATCATCGGACTGCCTGTGATCCGAACCCTCGACCATTGGTATTCAAGGTAGGTGCGCTACCAACTACACCAAGCCCGGGGCATTATTAATCACATATTAATTAAGAAAATTTTAAAATAAGCTTAGTAGATATATTTACAAATTATGTGTCAAATAGTTCAGCACTCTTGCAAAAGATGGCAGGCTAGTGTAACAGCCGTTCAGGAAGAGACAGACATACAAAGAACAGAAGGACTGACTGTCCCAGCTCGGGCAGCTCGTGGTCGCCATCCACGTACCCAAAGATGTGGGCCCCTGAGCAATGGGACATTCTCTCATTTTTTTGTAAATATTTCGGATATTATAATAATTTCAAGTGATTCTTAATTCAAAAATAAATTTTGTTCGAGAAACCGTCTCTAAATTATTATAAAAAAAAAAAAGCGGATAAATGTTCACTTATTTCAAATATTCACAAACTGTGAAATATTTTAATATAATAAGATAATAAAATTTAATAAAAAATCCCACGTGACTGCAGACCTATCATATTTTAGTTATTTATTTTTCATATAATCTTCGTATTATTTGTTGATTTTATTTTTTAATCTTGACAATCATTTTTTTTATAATTTATCTATCTATTTATCACCCTCTTTTATTTTTTTTTTTAAATATTCTCTTCTTTTAGCCCCCTTTTTACTTTTTTCATATTTTACAAATATAAATAGAGATTGACAGATGGGAAATAATTTATTGCCTTGTAAGTATATTTATAGATGTATAGGCCAATATGTACATAAAATATCGGTTCTTATTTTTAATCTCAAATTCAAATAGCCACCTCTCCAGCCACCCGCCAACGCCTGTCTGGCTCTACGTGGAAAGCCACAGCTGGAGCATTTTTTTTTTTTTTTTTTTTTTTTTTTTTTTTTTTTGCTTTCCTTTTTTAATCCGGTGGCGAAGTGAAGCTAGGACAGACACCAACAAAGCAGAATTAAACGGATCAGGGTAGAAAAATAAAATAAAATCCATGCTGGCAATTAGCGTGGGTGAGGGTGACTAAAACACAAAAAATCACATACTGTTTGTGTAAAAGAGAAAAAGAAAAAGAACAAAAGAGGCTAATTAAGATGTATTTTTACCTAAGAGAAAAAAAACAAACATTTGTTTCTATCTTATTAATATTGGAACTAATTCCAATTTTCTGCTCTCACAAAAACAACCATAATTAGAGCGTAGGGGTGAATTACGTAACTATTATTAAGATGAAACTTGGGAAGGAATAAAGAACTAATAAATAATTTTTATAACTAAATAATTTTCGAGATCAATATTAATATTCACTAAATAATATAATTCGGACTTAACTAATCATAGATATATTTAACACTAGTCGCAAAGCCCGCCTTCGGCGGGCTTTCCTGCCTAGCCAGGGGCTGCGCCCCTGGACCCCCCTTGCTCGCCTTCGGCGAGCAAGTTTATTCCCAATTTGGGATATTTCTTGTTGCAATGCAAGTGTTAAGATGTTAAGGAAGGATCTTATATTCAAGCGAGGCGAGGGTACCTATTGGGAACAGCACAAAAGGGTCTGTTTATGACTGTTTAAAGGGTCAATCACCTCTCTTCGTTTTTCAACTGCTGCGTTTTTTTGATTGAAATGTATTTATTTTGAAAATTTTACAATAAAATAAATAAAAATTTGGGGGCTTACAATGATCAGGGGAGGGATACTAATTCTAAAACTTAAGACTAACATCACAGATAAAACATCCCTAAAATCCTAATACAATTTGTAAGTTTTTGTGGTTTCAGTGTTGCCACTTTGACCACTAA
>JAKCPI010011901.1:0-14882 GCA_023213315.1 Euborellia annulipes | reverse complement strand
TTACGAATATTTATGATTTTTTTTTGTTTTTTTTATTAAAAAACACACTTTTTTCCCATTCACACACGCATACACCAGGAACGTATCTATAAAGGGGGAGGGGGGCAGCCCCCCCAAAAAAAAAAAAAAAATTTCCAAAAACCCCACAGGGTGAAAAAATTTGGTTTTTCAAAAACAAAATTTTTCGCAGGGCGGGGCGGAATAAATTTAGTTTCTTTAAAAAAAAAATTTGTATACGCCATTGGTATGAGTAAAAATTGCTTATGAGATGCTTTTTTTCAACTTTTATGCTTATTTAATAACTTTTTATTCAAGCTTTTTATGCTTTTTTAAGCACTTTTTTTCCCATTTTTTTATGCTTTTTTTTCCGGTCTCTAGTTATAACCTATATCATCTTCCTATTCATAAAAAGAAACATAAAGTCTATTATTTAGAAAAAAAAAAAACGACGGCAAAAAGAATATGCGAATGGTAATTAAAATATTTGCGTAACGTTTAATGTTTATATGGCCTAAGATGCCAAAAAAAATGTTAAAAAAAAAAATTTATTTTTGAATGAGTACTTTTCATTCAATCAAGTACTCATACTATGAACAAAAGTATCGATACCAGTAAATATCGATACTTTTTTCGTGTACCCACACCGTAAAAATTTTTTTTGTAATTTTATAATTGTTTAGGAAGCATATTTCCTACACAAAAACATACAAAATTTAATAAATTTTTGCAAAAACCATTCACAAATGTGTTGTAATTTTCGAAAAAATGAAAATGTATTGTAATTTTAGAATGACATTTGCAAATTAGAGTGTAAATGTGTGGTAATATTAGAATTCCTAAATTGCTTTTTCTAGAAAAAATACAATTTTTAACGAAAAATACTATACAATGTTTGTAAAATACTCTATTTTTCGAAGAAAATTGTAATTTTAAAATGTTTTTTTGTTGTAAACATTTGTAAATTTAGTAGATAAATGCATAGTAGATATCATTTACAAGGAAAATTTGTAAATTTAGTATTCCAAAACACACTAAAATTAAGGTTTTTTTTTTTACAGTGTAGTAGAGGCGTAAAGGACCTTTTCAAAATAACTATAGCCATTTGAGCCCAACACCGGAATTTGGGAATGGGGAGTGCCAGAGAGCAGTGAGGGGAAAACAACGTCGGAATGTTTTTTTTTTTATTTAGTTGTGAAGGTTTTTATTGATTAAAAAAAAAATGAAGAGATAACCACTAAACGACATGAAAGAACAAATAAATAAATTAAAAACAAAAAAATAAATTGGTGACTTGTGACGTGAAGAAAATATAAAATTTTAAAGACATCGCTTAAAGACTTTATAAGGGTTAATCGATCAGATTTTTGACATTTTGAAGAAGAGAGGCAAACAAGACAGAGAGAAAGAGACTCACCGATTAGCGATTGGTGGTGGTACCATAAGCCGTAGTGACATCGGAAGACAGAAGCGAGGTGACAAAGTAGAAAGAGCATCAAGGGAAGAGCGAGCGAGAGGCAAAAGGACACTAGCAAACTGACTGACAACCCGCGAGGAGGATTCCCTCAGGATGAGTCTGCGCTCTTAAAACACAACCTCTACCAGACACACGTGAGGAGGACTGCTGGTCGTTGTTTTTTTTTTTTTTATTTTTCCTCCTTGTCCTCACTCAGTGTCATCATCATCATCGTCGTCGTCGTCGTCATCGTCATGACTCATTCAAACACTAACCTTTGTCTCCCTTTTTCCAACAACATACGGATAGATAACAAACAAAACCTCTCTCGTTAGTTGAGTGGTGAGTGGAGCCTAAAAAAATCTGGTGTGACTTTTATTTTAAATATTTCAGAGCAATTATTTTCTTTTGGCATGAAATCCAAGAGGGATCTCTGAAATTACTAAGGTCTACATATAATTCGCTAATGTCTGTCTCGCTCTACTTGGAATTTAGAAACCAGATTTTATATGCTTAAAGAGGACCTTCTTGGGATTGGAAGAAAATTATTTTCGTTCCGAAATTCCTATAACTTTTTGAGTTATTAATTGTTGAGTTACAATTTCTCCCATAGGAAATGTATGAAGATATTAGAAATTTATGTATTCTTTGCAATATTAGTGAATTTTTCATCTCATTTTTCTATCCTCTTATGAATTAATATTTTATTATAACTTTGTATTGTATGTATACGTAACAATAAAAAAATAATTATATAAATTGGCAAAAGGAACGGGAGCCTCCCCGGGAACAGCAGCCAGATTAAATAAAAACTTTATATTTCTTTGCCGACGTTTCGGGTGCTAGTCGCACTCATCCTCATTTGACAATTTTGCTTGCCCTGAGGATGAGTGCGACTATCACCCGAAACGTCGGCAAAGAAATATAAAGTTTTTATTTAATCTGGCTGCTGTTCGCGGGGAGGCTCCCGTTCCTTTTGCCAATTTGAATATCTACTGATTCAACTCAAGAAATTCCATCAATAATTATATATATATTATCAGGGGCGTATATAGAAATTTTTTTCGGGGGGGGGGGGGCTGAATTCGAAAATTTTTCGGAAAATTTTTTTTAAGAAACTAAATTGTTTTTCACACGAAATTTTTTGCGGAACATTTTTTCCTTTGCGGAACCAAAGTTTTCCATCCTGCGGAAGAATTTGTTGCGTTGATGTCTGTATATACCTATATATGTATATGTGTTTGGGAAATTTCGGGGGGGGGGAGGGGCCCGGGCCCCTTCGGCCCCCCTTATATACGCCCCTGTATATTATTAATACAATAAATGATTCGAGTACTGCGGCCTTTTCAGAATCCGGCCTGATTAGCAAGAGTTTACTGTAATTACTTTTAAAATGAGAAGACCTTTAAGTATTCTTTGCATTGTCAGTGAATACTAATGAAAAGCTTTCCGTTCTCATATAAAAAGATTTCTATTTAATAATAATTAAATCTTATTATTTATATTAAGGTGAGATTTTTATATTAAGATCAAAAAGTTAAATAAAATACATTATTTGGACCCTGTTATGCAATAATGTGTCAAGCGCCAAAAAATAATTAAAAATTGAGTTAATCACGGAATATTATTTCAAATGCTAATTAATAGTATTTTTTTATGAAATATGTCCTAAAAAATTTTATATTTAATGTTACTTGCACAATTGACAAAAAAAAATTATATAATCCAATGAAAACAAAAAACTTTAATGTTAATTTTTTCAAAACTCGGTAGCTGGCGCTTGACACACTAATGCGTAACAGGGTCCATTTATGGCGACGACAACGGCGGGCAGCGCAGCTAGTAATAATATAAAACTGAATGTTACATACACAAGTAGAATAGAAAAGTAGCGAATACAAAATCAATTGGAAAACACTTTAATAGACAGATTCCAAGAATCTAAGGTTTGTTAAGTGATTTCTGATTGAGAACCAAATCGATGTTGACTTCATTCATTCTTATCAATCAAGAGAGAGAGAATATTTTAGCAAGAAAATCAAATATCTCTTCCTCTTGAGGGAAAAAAACTCGCTCTTATCATTTATCACACCACAGGGGTCGTCTATCTATTAATTCACTTATTTAATAAATCGATAATTCCATTAGAGGTTCACAATGTATTGAAAATGCTATATAAAACCGAAATGAAATGATTACACCATTCTTTAATTATTTGTAAACCAATCGGAAAGCTTCGCCCCCCCCCCCCGGACCTTCCTGTGGGGGAATATATAGTTCTCTTTAATCATCTGATTTAAAGACAATTAATATAAATAACTTATACATGAGTAGTGAGGAGATCAGAGGCAGCCAAAAGCAATAAAGAAAATATATTTATTTATCTTTTGCTTTATTTCACACGCTTGTCGACGTTTGGGCCGATATTCCGGCCTTCATCAGGACAAAGTGCTGTTTGCCTCGAGCTCATAGAGACTGTTGGCAACTCCTGACAATACGATTGTACGAACTTTCGTCGGATGTCATGACTTCTGGTTCAATAGTACTATTGACTGACTATTGAATCAGAAGTCATGACATCCGACGAATTTTCGCACAATCGTATTGTCAGGAGTTGCCAACAGCCTCTATGAGCTCGAGGCAAACAGCACTTTGTCCTAATGAAGGCCGGAATATCGGCCCAAACGTCGACAAGCGTGTGAAATAAAGCAAAAGATAAATAAATATATTTTCTTTATTGCTTTTGGCTGCCTCTGATCTCCTCACTAGTCATTATACATTCAGCTACTTCTCCCGAAATTAATAAATATCAGTGGCGTAACGTACGCACCCGTAGACCCGCGATGCGGGGGGGGGGTCCCGGACCTTGGGGGGCCCACGGGCCGGGCCGGGCTAAAAAACTGTATTTCCTTAGGGCTCCTATAAAAACGGAAAAATTTAGATAAAAAATAAATAAATAATGAAAATTTCTCTTTGAAAGGGCCCGGGCCCTCAGGGTTCAGGGCTATGCGGTATTTTAAAAATATTTTTTGTTTGGTCTAATAATGGGGCCTGAAATAAAGTTTGCGGGAGGGCCCAGCTAAAAAACGTTAGGCTACTGATAAATATACATATTTTATCAAGGGTAGTCAACCTTTTCAAAAGAAGAGCCGAAAAGAAATCACAAATAATATATTTTTCTCGCCGGGCCACGCTCTTAATTTTTTTTTTTTTTTTAACGACTCATGATGGAATATTTTTTGATGATATGTAGAATAAAAAAATTAACACAATTATGTTCATTTGGCTTAGCTCCGCGGACCGCAACATGACTCCAGATAGGTCCCATTCGGTCGGCGGGGGTTCGTCCGTCGGAATTAATAAGTCAAAAATTTATACAAATTTCGGGACCCGAGTATTTTTACTGGACTCTCCGTAACGTCCTCTATAAGAGTGCAAAATCTCGTTTCCAACTCAAAATTCCAACGGGTGTTAGTCAAACCGAGCGTGACAAACGGTCACTTCACTCTTGTCAATATAGAGGGTATATTTATTATATAAATATAGATTTTATTTAACTAGGGAGAGCTTTGTTTGGGCAAAATGCCCCCCCCCCCTGGACTTAAACCAGGATCTACACGCTTTCATGGCAGGCGGACGTGACCACGCGGCTCTCGGCTGCCTCGCTTATTATCATAACAAATAACCTCAAAAGGTAGCTTATATAAAATTTAATAACAAAACAAGTTTTTTTTTTATCAAAACTAATAAAAGATATAATTGTCTTTAAAAGGTATTTTATGTATTGCGTTTTTTGTTTCTTCATACAGTCAAGTTTGTTGTCCAATGCAAACGAATCATCATCCTATTCATGTTTCCTTTTTTTTTACTTATAATAATAGCATTGATAAATAAAATAAAATTGTTAAAAGAAAGAGAAAATAAATAAATAAATAATTCCCAAATGATTGAGAGTGAGTTAAGAAAGAAGTTGATTTTCTGGGAGCGCCTGAGAGTTAGACAACCGGCACTTACGATATGATGAATGGGAAAGCGTTCTTTAAGGCGAGTCAATTCTATTCCGATATTGAATAAACCGGTACAGCTTTAAATATTTTTTTTTCTGTTTCTTGTCATGTATCTTCATATTTATCGAATAAAATTATTTGTTTTTTAAATATTCTCACTAAATTTTTTTTTTGCAAAATAGACAGAAAAATTGAGGGGGGCATGGCAAAAGAAAAAACCACAGTTATCAAGATCAGTGGCGTATTCAGGGGGGGGGGCCCGGGGGCCGGGCCCCCCAAAGCCTTCTCCAAAACAAAAAAATACCTATAGTTTTCCCTAATGATTTCTTTTTTTTAATAATTATTTTATTAACTCTCATAAATTCTAAAATCTATCAAAAAACTTATAAATAATTGAAAAAATCTCTCATATTTAGGAATTTTGTATTAAAATTATTTTTTATTTCAAGAAAAAAAAATTTTTTTTATTTGTTTTTATTTATAATTATTATATTATCTAAAAAAAATTTCTCCACTTTAAGCTTCTTGGAAAAGGGGGCGGGGGGTTCATAAAACTTTTGGGCCCCCCCCAAGCAGAAATCCTGGCTACGCTACTGATCAAGATGGTTGCTGTTTAGCAAAATACAAGGTTGAGTGGTCCCGAAAAACAAGAGTGTGGAACGTCCCCATTAAATGAAATATTGTAAAACTACCAATCATTTGAAATAAATAGAAATAGGGTCTATATTGACCCTGTTACTCATTAGTGTGTCAAGCGCCAACTACCGAGATTTGAGAAAATTAACATTAAAGTTTTTTGTTTTCATTGGATTATATATAATTTTTTTTTGTCAAATGTGCAAGTAACATTAAATATAAATTTTTTTAGGACATATTTCATAAAAAATACTATTAATATAGCATTTGAAACAATATTCCGTGCTTAACTCAATTTTTAATTTGTTTGGCGCTTGACACACTAATGCATAACAGGGTCCATATGATCTTTGATGCCAAAAAAGACTTGTGTAGTTACTACAAGCAACATTTGGAGTTCATGGCTTCTCTAGATTAAGGCAGTCAAAGTAGGCTTCCTAGGCTTGACAAACCCTCTTATTTTTCTACAAATTAAATTTTTTATCTGGCCCTTTAATAAAAGTACCACATATTCAAAATGCATCAGAATTATATTTGCCCTTTTGTAAATAACAACCAACTATTATTTTGGAATTAAACCTATCATGAACCCTCGGAGCTTGGTGTAGGGGTTAGCGTGTTAACCTCGTATACCAATAGTCACGGGTTCCGACCCCAGGTAGGCCGATGATTTTATTTAAGCCTTTTGGATACCAAATGGCTTAAATAAGAATGCCTGGAATATGTATACAGTATTAATCAATATCGGATATCGTAAGTCTTATATGGCCTAAGTTGCCGAAAGACAGTGTGTGTGAGTGTTGAGTGTGAAAGAGAAAAAAGTGTGAGTGGTTTTTATAAAAAAAAAAAAAAAAAAAAACCTATCAGGAGATAATAGGCGAAGGTATTAACTCCTCCCCGCTGTATTTAAAAATATACCAAAATTATTGAATGTTGCACCTATAACGCGAAATTTTCTTGTATTAATATAAACACTACAAAAAAAAAAAAACTTTAAACTGGATCAGGGTATTTTTCTTTGATTTTAGATCATAATAAATAGAAAAAATAAAAAATAAACCCAAAGGCAAAAAAAATATCAGCAAGAATTGCTCTAATGGCATCTGAAGAAAAAGTTTTATCCCATTTTATATATATTTCTTTTTTGTTTTAATTATAATAAAAAGGAATTAAAAATAGTATATAAAGCAAGCAAGATACACATCTGCTTTGCCAACAGATCAAAAATAATAATAAAAAAAAAAAAATAATAATACAGTGTGCACCAACCAACGTTCATGTCATTTGCTTAATATAAATTATTATTCTTAGATTCATAAAATTATATTAAGCTTTAATCTTTTGGATTTGATCCAATACCAAATTCGCAACAAAAGACAAATCAAACAAAGATTTCTATTTATTTAGTTTCGATTACCAAAAGTAAGAGAAAATTGTGCGCCGTGCGGTCAATCACCCCAGAATTTATAATATACTTATGGGATCATAAATATAGGTTTTTAATTTATATAATTTCAATCCATAAAAATTTAGGAGAAAATATAGAAATTATTTTGGAATGAATTAGGTATTTAAAATAAAATAAGAATAATAAATTAAAAATAATCTCACTTAATATTGTTTAAAATTTAAAATTAACTAGACTTGTAAAAACGAATAAAAATAAATCTAATAATAGAAAACAAATATAAATCTCTGAAGATGAACAAATCGAACGACACTCAACCTACAACACATGAATGGGCGAGAAAGAGATCAAGTAGAGCGCTACTTTTGCGCCGAGAAGAGAACGAAAACACCATAGTTACTCTTATCCCCACACTCTCATATGCAGAGGCTTCGAGAATCATCTCCATCAATTTTGATGAAAAAAAATTATCTATTTACTCACACTCATGTTAAATTATCTTTTTAAATTGATATTATACTTATAAAACGAAAAAGCATATTCAAAATAATTAATAATAAAATATTAATTATTAATTCATATGAGTCCGTCTTTTTACGGTTAGGTAATAAAAATGAAAAGGATTAAAAAGGAAAATAAATACCTAGGAAAGTGAAGATAAGGTTGGAGTTCGGCGTTTTTAAAATGGAAATAATCGTGGAGAAAAGACATCGTGGATCAGTTGTCGAGATTGCATCCTTGGGTGCTTTGCTTGTTAATCAGGCGGGAGCGGAGAGGATTTCATTTGGAAGCTTCTTCACTGACCGTGGAGCTGATACTGAAGGTGGCGACGCCGGCAACTAGTGTTGAACAAGCGAAACAATAGTGTCACGTGACATCATTGCTGACTCTGCTATTGGTCAAATAATCCAAGGCATTATTTGAAAAAATAATTATTTAATAATAATTATTTAAAAAAAAATCTGGTGTGACTGGTCAAACAGCATAGAACTTTCTCTTACCTTTGGTAATTCAAAGGTGTGTTCTGTGCTTTTCACACCAGATTTTTTGTGTCGAGATATATTTAGTTTCCGCCGATATATTAGAATTCAAGATATAAAATTTATAAACATGGGAAAATATTTTTATTTTGTTTTTAAGGAAAAGTGAATAAAAATTTTAGAAATTTTTTTACTTGGTTTTCGAACTGATTGGGGGGGGGGGGGGCAGAGGTCCTTGCCGGGGGGCACTTGCCTCCTCCACCAAGCCCCGCCACTGTCAGATAAATATCTATATAAATTAATAATACCGCTTAATATGTATTGTAAATTAAAGGAATCACATTTAAATTAGTGCATTTTTATGCTCATGATGATACAGACGCTAAATTAATTCAAAACGAAAAATTAAAGAAAGATTCTTTATAGGTTGAAATTTTTACCTTTAGCTTAAAGAACGTTCGTGCAATTTAACGGAAGGTTTAAAGGACGAAGAGCATTTAAGTAATCTTTAAATATGTTCTTGTAAGTCATCGATGATGACCTTGAAGTCAACCAAAATTATTGACATTTCAGATTTAAAAGATATAAGAAAGGACAGAAAGTCAGCTCTATCGAAATAAAAAAAAACATAATATGAGGTGTTTTAAGGGGGAACGGGAGAGAAGTGGTTACGCATGTTTTTCCCGATAAGATGGCGTTGTGTGTCATAAAAATATGCCCAAAATCTCAAGTAATTCAAAAATTTGCCAAGAGATGTCAGCATGGTAGCTAATAATATTTAATGCATTTGATTGATTTTCATTGATCTTTTAACAATAAATATTTAATAAATGTTATTATATATTATGTATCTTTTATAAAAGCATAAAAATATATAAATATAGGCCAGATATAGGCTAATACTATATCGTCTGTTAGACTAGCCTGCCATCATTTGTAAGAATGCTGAACTAATTTGACAGTTGGTTTTTAAATAAATCATCTAAGCTTATTTTAAAAATTTCTTAATTAATATGTGATTAATAATAACAATAAATTCATTTTTAAATTTAAAAAAAAAAATTAAAGATTATTGGGACAGATTGTTCTTTTGTATTTGCTTGATAATAAAAAAATTAATTACGATAATTTTTTAATAAGTCATTAAAAAAATTATAGCTCGATGTCCCAATAATCTCTTATGAATTTAATTCTTTTTACAAAAAACCGCATTGAAAAATTCCTTGTAATAGTCTAGTTTTTTAAAAAGTATGTTTAGAACCCCTCTTCTGAACCCCCTTAATAATAAGAAGGGAGAAAAGGTGAGACAACTATTTGTATGCTTATTAGTAAGTTGCTAATACACAAAACTAATAATAAATACATGATAAATAAGAATGACATTGAATAGGTTTTAACTTATCAATGTTAGTTGATTTAATTTCTCATCGGAAATCATGTTCCAAAACATAGTATCGAACGAACATAGTAAAACGAAATATATCGAGTATAATATACATTCTTTGTTTTTTCTCACATAACCCAGTGAAACCCCACATATAAACACAACCTCAGTTCAAGTGAAATACCAAAAAAAAAAAAAAAAAAAGTGAAATACCCAAAAATGTGGGTTAATGGAATAACTCAAAAACGAATAAACTCTCGATACTCAAATTTTATATTTAAGCTACGTACGTATTTCGCAGACCTCTAGAGGAATTTCAATAAAATTGGCCAAAAGGTACTAGTACTTTACTGATGTACTTTTTCAGTTTTTTTCGATTTTTTCAAAAGTCACTGCAACGATTTTGATTAAAATTCATAAAACAATTATTTTTTTATATGCTCTTTAAAATGTATATTCTCATTTTGCTCTCAAAATTGGATGAAGCACACTTTACTCTTGTACTATTTCTATTATATTAATAACGTGTCCGCCGAGACCATTTCCAAAATTGGCGGACACCAAAGAATTCACACAAACAAAAGAAAAGTTCAAAAAAAAATCACACTTTGATCAAATCCTAATCACCATTTCTGATATACTTAATCTTAAACAAATATTTATAAATCCAGAGACATTTTTGTTGTTGCCTGACCTTGATCCCGAAATAAACAAAAAAAGAATTGACATAATACAAATGAATGGAAGAAGAAGAGAGAAGAGAGAGTCTCTCTCTCTTTCTTTCTCTCTCTCAGGTCGTAAAGTTGATTAATGTCTCCGGACATGGAGGCGATAAACGCCATCGACTGACTGACTCAAAGGGAAAAGATCGAAAGGGGTTTCTTTCTCTCTCTCTCTATTGTAATCGCGACCACACCCCTTCCTCTACGAACAGATTGGCCACTTCCCTTGATTACAATCACACCAAAAATAAAGAAATGGCAAATAATGTCAACTTTTGGTTTCGGCTATCAATATTCAATTTATTTTTACTTTCTCTTACCCTAGAGTACATGAAATATATAGAGAGAATGTATTGTTTTTTATTTTCTATTACCTCTATATAACATTTCCACAAGGTTAGCAGGTCTATTCTCTAAAAACAGAAGTTAAAATTTAAAATAAACAAATGGGTGTTAAAAAGTAATGTAAAAACAATCAGCGAAAAAAAAAATGCTATTCTCTAAACAAAGTTTTAACGGAGACGTTAACGTGTTGCTTTTATTTCAAAGCTATCGAAATCATAACCTTACTTTTTTATTTTAAATACGACGTTAAAATATTAAAAGCACCCCCTAGACATGGCATAAATTTTTAACACTATTTACTAAATGTTATCGTTTTGGCTTTAAAGTTTAGCTATTTGAGGCAGGGAAGTGAATTTGAATAGCATTTTTTAAAGCTGAATGATTTTACATTACTTTTAAACACCCATTTGTTTATTTTAAATTTTAACGTCTGTTTTTTGAGAATAGTCCTGGTGATTTGCTCTCGGGCTTGGTGTAGTTGGTAGCGCACCTACCTTCTATACCGAACGTCGCGGGTTCGGACCCCAGGCAGCCGATGATTTTATTTAAGTCATTTGGATACCAGATGGCTTAAATAGAAATGCCTCAACCCACAATAGATATAATATATTACAACGGTTATCGTCAGAGTCTTATATGGCCGAAATTGCCGGAAAAACTGTGTGCATGTGTGTGTGTGTGTGTGTGTGTGTGTGTGTGTGCATTTGTGTGAATGGAAAAAAATGTGTTTTTTCTTTAAAAAAAAAAAAAAAAAAAAAGTGATGTTAGTTGACTCGTTCACCTGTAGATTGCATCAGCTGTCTGATTTGCATCCAACATCCACTTTTATTCAATTTAAAAGCTCACTCTTCATTTAACAGTTAATATACCCAATTTCGAGACCATAGCCAGGAGGGATGACCCACCCTTTAAAGCAGTGGTTTCCAAACTTTATGTTACCATGCCTCCCTTAAAAATGATTAATCTTATGAGGATCGAAACGTCAGCTGTTAAAATATATTTTTAAAGAAAAAATTCTGGCTTCGTTTTTTCTAACTTTCATTCCTGAAGAAAAATATTTTTTTCAAATCTTATTTTCACGCCCTAGGGGGGTGTCTAACTTAAATATAAAATGTCAACCTCCTACCTCAATTTTTTCATGCTTTAAATTGAACCAAAACAGACACACAGACAGAACATGTCGCGAAAATTATTTTTTTGGATTCAGGGGACCTCAAAACGTGTATATCCATCAAAGTCTCGACATCAAATACTTTCTATCTATATGTATATTAACATATACATATAGGTAAGAGAAAGTAAAAATTCAAATCCGAATTGAGATTAGTTAAAAAAAGATGCGATAACTCACCCCCAGTAAAATTTTAAATGGACTAATTATATCTTTTCTACCTAAAGAAAAAAATGCATACAAAATTCTGCAAGGGATTCGATGGGTTCCTAAGTTATTATTATCTGTTTATGAGAGTTTCGAAATCTTCAAAAATTAATTCCGCCCCAGTAATAAGAAATTTTAGAAAGACATTAAAATGTTTCTATCCTAATATACTATTTAATAAATAGTTAATATAAATTTTAACTCAAACAGAATGCACTTATTTTTTAGTAAAAGTATTAAAAAATATTAATATCTTTGTGTATTATAGGGGATGGGGCATTAACCCCTGGTTAATTCCTTCATGCCTACCCTCCCCCCCCTCCCTTTAAGGAAATGCGACCCTTCACTGCGAAATTACTCTCAAAATAATTTGAATACATTTATAAATAATTATTTTAATTTTTAATTTATTTTGAAATTATTTTTATTTAATTTTCAACCCTTAATCCACCCCTTCGTAAAAGTAGGCTATATTAAGAAATTTGATTAACAAAAATATAGGCCAAATAGAAAGAATATAATGGTAAATAACATGGGCGTAGCCAGGGGAGGCAGGGGGGGGCCGGGTGTGTTTTTTTTTGTTGCCCCCCCTGGCTGGTCCTAAAAATTAAAAAATCCATATATATATATATATATATTTTTCCCATTGGAAATTTTTTTTAACACTCCAATTCACTACATTAATTTAATTTTTTTATTTTATTTAAATAAATAATTAATACTCTATGTAGATATTAATGGAAACCCCCCTCTTTCGCCCTAACGAGGAGTTGGCCCCCCCCTAACAAGAAGTCTGGCTACGCCCATGGTAAATAATGGTGACTTAAGAAAAGATAAAAAAATGCCCTCAGGCTTGGTGTAGTTGGTAGCGTGTCTACCCTACCTTCTATACCGAACGTCGAGGATTCGGACCCCTGGCAGTCCGAAATGGCTACCAAATGGCTTATGCCTGGACCCCCAATATGTATATTATTAATTAATAACGGTTATCGTATAAAGTCTTAAAAGGCCTGAGTTGCCGAAAAGACTGTGTGAATGTGTGTATGTGTGTGTGTGTGTGTGTGAGTGAATGAGAAAAAAGTGTGAGTGTTTAAAAAATAAAAGATAAACAATAAAAAACTAATTTTTTTTTTCAATGACACCTACACCCCCCTCCCCCTTTCAACGCTTATATTCTCCCTCTACCCTTAGTGAAATACAAAATATTTAATTTCATATTCAAACGAATCGTTTTTCGCAGTCAAATTATTTGTTTCTATCATTTTTTTTTTCAACGATAAAATGCATAATAATTACCTTTAATAAGACTCTCAAGAGGGTGTGCTGGTTGACGGTGAGGTCAGGGTGGGTTGCACTATATTAATTATTCACTTTGATTCACTTTAAACACAATTAAAAAAAGATTGCAGGTCTCCGCCTGCCGCCTGGCAACGCGCTCGACTCGACTGAGAGATTCGTCTCTCTTATCTCTTTGTTTTGGAATAAAACAGATGAAAATAACAATTCCCTTTTTATTAAAAGTAAAAAAATACCTTTTGCTCTAATCTAACTATATTTAGAGCTGGAAAAAAATGTCAACAAGTGATTTGGAATATTCCAAGGCCTTTCTTAAATAATCAACCCTTCATCTCATCCCTTAATATTATAAAATAATATTCAACGCTATTTTTTGAATGTTTTCTATTTATTTGGCTTCGATTTAGCTAAAATAAATTTAAAAAAACATTTTTTTTTTTCAATTTTTTAACACCTACTACACTCTTAATAAATAAAATAATGAACAATGCTATCGCCTTCGGCGAGCTTCGCGTCTAGTCAGAAAAAAATTAAAACCCTGAAAAACTTCCCTGGATCCGCCTTTGGGTTTTACACATAGTATAATTTTTTAGAATGAGCACTTTAGGCCAAGGTTTTCAAACTTTAACCTCCCTTAAAAATAATTAATCGTATGACGCTCCCCCCCCCCCCCCCCCCCCCACACACATTTAATAAAATAATACAAAAACAAAAAATTTTTTAATACTAAAAAATAAAAAAAATATTTTTATAGAAATTTATTCATATTCATATTAATTAAGGAAAAACCCCGTTCCAGAATCTTCTAAATTTTATTATTTTACTTATAAAACTAGCAATCATTTGGAAAATTGATCTTGGTGGCCAAGATTCGCGCCTCCCTTTAGACTAGTCCGCGCCTCCCTAGGGAGGCGCGCCTCACAGTGGAAAACGCTGCTTTAAAGAATATAAACTAATTGCGAACAGTATTTAAAATCTGATATGTTATAGGCCTATACTAGGGTGGCTCTTAGCTACTATTGGGGAAAAATTTTTTGAGATTTTTTTTGACGCTACCCCTTAGTTTGGTGCCATTGCCAAAAAAAATAACCTGTGTAAAATTTCAGCTCAATCGGATAAGGGGAAAAGGTGCCCCAAGAGCCCTGAAAATCGAAAAAAAATCAGAAAATATTCATTTTATTTATTTATTATATTCATTTTATTTATTTATCTTGTTAAATATAAATTATATACAAAAATGTGTTATATAAAAGTTATAGATCTATAAAAAATA
>JAKCPI010011900.1:0-18117 GCA_023213315.1 Euborellia annulipes | reverse complement strand
GTTTGGTTTTACCAAAATGGACCAAACTAATGTGGTACTTTATTTGAAACCCTTCGCCGAATTAATGTAACTTCAAAAGACTTCCCGATGAGCTAGAGGTGTGAAATCTGATATTTAAGAGTCATTTTTGATGACGCCAATTGTGAGTGATTGGTTTTACCAAAATGGACCAAACTAATGTGGTACTTTATTTGAAACCCTTCGCGAATTAATGTAATTTCAAAAGACTTCCCGATGGGCTAGAGGTGTGAAATGTAATACTTAAGAGTCATTTTTGATGACGCCACTATATGGTGGTTTTGATCAAAATAGACCAAACTAATGTGGTACTTTATTTGAAACCCTTTCGCGAATTAATGTAATTTCAAAAAGACTTCCCGATGGGCTAGAGGTGTGAAATGTAATACTTAAGAGTCATTTTTGATGACGCCACTATATGGTGGTTTTGATCAAAATAGACCAAACTAATGTGGTACTTTATTTGAAACCCTTCGCAAATTAATGTAATTTCAAAAGACTTTCCGATGGGCTAGAGGTGTGAAATGTAATACTTAAGAGTCATTTTTGATGACGCCACTATATGGTGGTTTTGATCAAAATAGACCAAACTAATGTGGTACTTTATTTGAAACCCTTCGCGAATTAATGTAATTTCAAAAGACTTCCCGATGGGCTAGAGGTGTGAAATGTAATACTTAAGAGTCATTTTTGATGACGCCACTATATGGTGGTTTTGATCAAAATAGACCAAACTAATGTGGTACTTTATTTGAAACCCTTCGCGAATTAATGTAATTTCAAAAGACTTCCCGATGGGCTAGAGGTGTGAAATGTAATACTTAAGAGTCATTTTTGATGACGCCACTATATGGTGGTTTTGATCAAAATAGACCAAACTAATGTGGTACTTTATTTGAAACCCTTCGCGAATTAATGTAATTTCAAAAGACTTCCCGATGGGCTAGAGGTGTGAAATGTAATACTTAAGAGTCATTTTTGATGACGCCACTATATGGTGGTTTTGATCAAAATAGACCAAACTAATGTGGTACTTTATTTGAAACCCTTCGCGAATTAATGTAATTTCAAAAGACTTCCCGATGGGCTAGAGGTGTGAAATGTAATACTTAAGAGTCATTTTTGATGACGCCACTATATGGTGGTTTTGATCAAAATAGACCGAACTAATGTGGTACTTTATTTGAAACCCTTCGCGAATTAATGTAATTTCAAAAGACTTCCCGATGGGCTAGAGGTGTGAAATGTAATACTTAAGAGTCATTTTTGATGACGCCACTATATGGTGGTTTTGATCAAAATAGACCAAACTAATGTGGTACTTTATTTGAAACCCTTCACGAATTAATGTAATTTCAAAAGACTTCCCGATGGGCTAGAGGTGTGAAATGTAATACTTAAGAGTCATTTTTGATGACGCCACTATATGGTGGTTTTGATCAAAATAGACCAAACTAATGTGGTACTTTATTTGAAGCCTCACGCAAATAAGGCCCTATTAACTATAGTTTTGAATTTTGATATTTACGAGTCATTTTTTTATGATAATGAATAATTTTTCAATTGAACCAAATCAATACAGGCCAAACTAATGTGGTACTTTATCATATTGATGATTTTT
This sequence comes from Euborellia annulipes, assembly GCA_023213315.1. Taxonomy (NCBI): domain Eukaryota; kingdom Metazoa; phylum Arthropoda; class Insecta; order Dermaptera; family Anisolabididae; genus Euborellia; species Euborellia annulipes. The sequence goes on along the minus strand of JAKCPI010011900.1, from coordinate 16,478 downwards.
GATAAGACTAAAAGACTAAAAAAGCTTAAAATAAAAATAAAATAAAAAAAAAGATTTTTAAAAAAATGCTTTTATTTAAATTGTACTAAAAGAGAGAAATAAGAGAGAAATAATTTAATTGTTCTTGTTAAAATTTTTTAATATTTATGACTTAAAATAAAAGCGTGGGGCACGAGCCTCGGAATCACTTCGAAGCGCCCCACGGTTTTATTTTAAGTCATAAATATTAAAAAATTTTAACAAGAACAATTAAATTATTTCTTTCTTATTTATCTCTTTTTAGTACAATTTAAATAAAAGCATTTTTTAAAAATCTTTTTTTTTATTTTATTTCCTTTTAAAGAGAAATAGATTTTAGTCAAATTACGATTTCTAGCTAGCTCGTTTTTTAATTTAATCATAAATAAAGTTGGACCACCCAGTTAAAGATAATTCCAATAATAATTATAGATAAAAGAGATTATTTAATGAAAAATAGAGTTAGAAAAAAAATCGCAAAGATAAATATTTGAAAAAAATAAAAATGTAATAAAAAACAAAGTGAAGAGAATTTTTTTGACTTTTTATTTAAGTTAGCCATATGGATTAGTAAAAAAAAACCAAACAAATAAGACGACTAATTAATTTTGAATGTTTTTTTTTTATATAACTCCTATCTTGGTTTGATATGAAAAAAGCAAATATTCAGTAGGATTCATAGAAAAAATATTTTAATCTTAATATCACCCAAAAACGTTTTTACAGAACGACACTTATTTATAAGGGAAAATTAGTAATAATATTTTAATTAGATGGGACAATGTAGAGCCCTTGCCACCCTCTAATTTCATTAAGGATCAAATCTCTAAGATTAAAATATTATTAAAAGAAAATTTTAACACTTTTATGAATTATGAAAATAAAATATGCAAATTTTAGAGATATGAGATGAGATGTATGTAACAATTTATTCCCACTAAATCAACGCAATAGAATAGAAACCAACTAGGCCTACTTTAGAGATAGAACAGAGACGAATTCAACCAATTCGATCCTGTATAAACTTCAATGCAACTTGTTTTGCTTGGTTTCTATTTAATAAAGAAATTATCTTTTTTTTTTAAATACTTCTCAGCACAATAATATATTTATTTATTAGAATTTAAGTTATTATTAAAAGAAATTACTTTATTCACATACCCTTAAAAAACATCCCTCATCACAAAGGGGGAGGGGATATTTTTTTATTATCTAATATAATTAACAACGTTTAATTAAAAATATTAATTCATATTAGAATGCTCTAATATAGAATGAGAGGTTTTAGGAAGATATTTTTAAATTTAATTAAAAAAAAAAAACCCTGTCCTCCCATTCAAAAAAAACTTTTGGAAGCTGAGTCAAAAGAGAGAGAAAGAGAGAGACTTCTATTGGTTTAAATGATAATAAATAAAATAAGGGTTTTTTTTTTATACCCAAGATTTTAAGAGATAGACCTTTCAGAGAAAATGTAATTAATATTTGTGATTTGAAGTAATAAATTGAAAAAATTTGGTCAAGACTTACCAAGTGCAAAGGGAGAGAATCTCGAAAAACGCTGAAAAGGGGATGCTCAAACGACAAGGTCGATGATGAAGGGAGAAGTCGACCTCTAGCAATAGACACCCCTGTAAAAAAAAAAATATTCAATGAGATTCGTGTGTTTTGTGTAGAAAGAGAGAGATAATAAAAAAAAAAAATGAAAAAAATAATAATGACAAACAATTTTTTAACCAACTTATTTTTAAGGAAAAATATTAATGATAGACTATTTAACCCTTTAACGCCTACCGTGATCATATGATCACACAAAAAAACATGTTTTTTAAATAGTTTTTAAACACATTTAAGGGTTAATATTTTTTTCTTAGAAAGATAGTTTTGACCAAAGACAGTTCAAAGGGTTTTTTTTAATTTTTAATGATATTTCATTAAATTAGACCATCTATATATATAAAAATGAAATGGAAAAAATGTATGTATGTATGTATGTATATGTTCTATAGAAATCCACGATTTCCAATGAATCTATTTGAAATTAAGTACACATATAGTACATGGACCAGGGGGTAACGTAGTAATAATTTGAATCTCTAAATATTTCTGGGGAATTAATTATAATCAAATTTCTTCAATATCTGGATACAAAATTTAGATTTTTGACATCTTTATGACATGATTTATAGCCACCTTCAGGCAGACCCTTTGGGTAGGTATAAATAATCCCTTTTGTTTTCCTAGACAATAACTCACTTGGACTCAAGGTTCTTTCTTAAAATTTGTAATGCAACAAAAATATTAAAAAAACTAACAAAATTCTTGCTGCTGAAGGCAGGCAATTGCTCGACAAAGGCGAGCAAGGGGTCCAGGGGCGCAGCCCGCCGAAGGCGGGCTTTGCGACTAGTATTAGATATATTCAAGTTGTTATTTAAAAAAAAAAAAGAAAAAATTTATTCCGAGGTTAAAGGGTTAAATGAGAAGGAAAGATGTGCACGCAGTGGCGGATCAAAAGCAAGGCGCGCGCCTAGAGCCCCGTCGAATAGGGGTACCCAAAATTGATTATCATATTAATTTTGATCGTGATATAAAATTTCATTTCATTTTTATACAAAATTTATCAATTGATTATGAAATTCAATCATTAAAAATACCTATTAATTAATTTCTAAAGACCCGGGGCCTAATTTTTTTTTGAGCCTAGGGTCTTAATCCGCCACTGTGTACACCCTTTGGTGTAAGTTTAAAATAAAGGATAGTTTTATAAATATGTTTTAAGAAAGAAAATATAAAAATAAAATGTTAACCCTTTATGAAAGTGAAATATGCAAATTATAAATTTGAAAGGTACCAAATCTTAACTGGGCTAAATATTCAATTTACTAAAAAAGTTCAAAAAAATCGAATGTATTTATTACTCTATGATGAAATATTCAATTCATCAGAATCGATGAATTTTATAAAAAAAAATTTAAAAAACAAGACAAAGAGGAGAAAAGAGAAAAGGGACCAAACAAACTTTAGTGTGATCTGTATAAAAACTCAATTTTGACCCCGTGAAGATTTGGTACCTTTTCAGGTGGAAGGTCACAAATACCTTTTAATTTTGGAGAGAGTTGGTGTGTGTGACGTTTTAATCAGGGAGATTAATTCAATCGACTTGCTTCTTACTCATACTTGTAAAGAATGTAAGGACTCTCTTCTGAAACAAAGAAATATTTATTTATTAATTTTTATCTTCTTTTTTCATCATATTTTAAATCAGTGGTTTCCAAACTTTATGTTACCACGCCTCCCTTAAAAATAATTAATCTTATGACGTCTCCCCCTCCCCCCTCCCCCATTTTATAAAATAATACAAAAACAAAAATTTTTAATGCTAAAAAATATATATTTATAAAAAAATATTTTTTTTTATTTATTCTTATTTATATTAAAACTAGCAATCATTTGGAAAATTGGTGGCAGTCCGAAATGGATACCAAATGGCTTAAATAGAAATGATAACGGTTATCGTTTAAAGTCTTATATGGCCTGAGTTGCCCAAAAGACTGGGTGATTGTGTGTGTGAGTGTTGAGTGAGAATGAGAAGTGTGTTAAAAAATAAATAAATAAATAAAATAAATAAGAAACTGATTTTTTTTCAATGACACCTACACCCCCTCCCCCTTTCAACAGCTTATATTCTCCCTCTACCCTTAGTGAAATACAAAATATTCAAAAGCAATTGTTTTTCGCAGTCAAATTATTTGTTTCTATCATTTTTTTTTTCCAACGATAAAATGCATATTAATTACCTTTAATAAGACTCTCAAGAGGGTGTGTTGGCTGACGGTGAGGTCAGGGTGGGTTACACTATATTAATTATTCACTTTGATTCACTTTAAACACAAATAAAAAAGAGCCGCCTGCCAGCAGGCCACGCGCTCGACTGAACGAGAGAGAGAGAGAGACTTGTTTTTCTTTGTATAGGAATAAAAAGATGAAAATAACAATTCCCTTTTTATTAAAAGAAAAAAAATACTTTTTTCTCTAATCTAACTTTATTTATAACTGGAAAAGAATGTCAACAAGTGATTTGGAATATTCCCAAGGCCTTTCTTAAATAATCAACCCTTCATCCCCCTTAATCAAAATAATAATCAACGTTATTTTTTGAATGTTTTCTATTTATTTGGCTTCGATTTATCTAAAATAAATTAAACAAATATTTTTTTCAATTTTTCAACCCCTAATCCAATCTTTTTTTTTTTTTAAACAAATATCTGCAAACAAAAAATGCATTTTTATAATTATTGTTAAATAAAGCTCTGTTATGTAGCCTAATTAAATTAATAAAAGTGATTTTAATTTTTAAATAGCTAAAGTCATTTATAATAAAAAAATAAATTCCTGATTCCCAAATCATAAACTCTCCATTAATTAATAATTACAATTAGCTCAACTTGTAATTAATAATTAATAAAATAATATAAATAATAAATATTTTTTAAAATTTAATGGAATGGGGCCTTCTCAAGAAAGTTAATTATTTTTTATCTAAAAAAATTTTTCAAAAATTGCTCCAAATATAATTTTTTAAATTGCGAGCCCATGATTTAAATAAACATTTTCTAATTTACAAATGATTTATTTATAAATAATTTTCTTGGAAAAAGTCCCAGGTTCAAAGAAAGGTAAAAAATAATCATAGGGCCACCCTGATTTAAATGAACATTTCTAATGAGAGAGTTTTTAGATTAAAAATTAAACACTTACACGAACGTTTTCAGAAAAAAACGATATCAAAGTTGAGATATTCTTGTTTTTTCGGCCTGTTTCCTTTTTGACAATGAACTCCATATGATTCTTCCAGCAAATAATCTCTTGATTATCGGGAGGGAGATTTTCACTCTCCGTCTTCATTTCGAGCCGCTGAGTTGTCTCTTTTTAGTCTGAAAAAAGGAATATATTTAAAAATGCAGTTTTTTAGAATAAATTATTTGTGATGATTAAATTAATGAATCGGCGGCTATCCAAGGTTTGTGTCTTAATTTTAATTATAAATTATATACTGTAATTATATTTTCCTGTCAACTAACCAAATAAGTAAAAGATATGAATTCGTAACTAAAAAAGTTATTTTCCCTTTTTTTTTTATTTGCAGACTCTAATAGTATTTAAAAAATATCTAATTATAAAAATTGAAAAAATTTAATTATTCATTTTTATTTTAATAGTAATGAGAAAAAATTTTATTTTTTAAGATATTTAAGTTTACTGCATTGACTCGAGTCAAAGACGTTAAGAAATTTTATTTTGTTTGGATTAAAGTGAAAATTAAAAACTGTATCATTTCTTATCTTTTTTCTTGATTTCAACTACTGTATAAAAAAACAATACTTTCTCTCTCTATATATTTCATATATAGGGTAAGAGAAAGTAAAAAAATTATTTTGTTAATAGAAAAATAATTTTAATTAATGAAAGGTATTAGAAAATCACACTTCTATGAGTTATGAATTGAATAATGAAATTTTTTGATAGAATAAGAAATTTGGCTTTAATTTTAATTAAAAATAAAATTGGTACCCAAAATTTGTCATTTTTACTTTCTCTTACCTCTATATATATGTTAATATATATAGAGAGAGAAAGTATTGGATTCATGTCAAAAATTCGATGTCGAGATTTTGATGGATCTTCACGTTTTGAGGTCCCCTGAATCCAAAAAAAGTGGTTTTCGCGACATGGTCTGTCTGTGTGTGGGTGTGTGGGTGTGTGGGTGTGTGGGTGTGTGGGTGTGTGTGTGTTCAATTTTAAGCATGAAGGAATTGAGCTACGAAGTTGAAATTTTATATTTGAGTTAAACACCCCCGGGACCGGAAAAATAAGCTTTTAATCAAAATCGGCCAAAGAGTACTAGTACTTTACTGATGTACTTTTTCAGTTTTTTTCGATTTTCTCAAAATTTGCTCCAACGATTTTTTTTAAAATTCAAAAATCAATTAATTTTTAGATTCTCTTTAAAATGTATATTCTTATTTTGCAATTGAAATCTTCTGAAGACCACTTTACTCTTGTATTTCATAGGGAAGATAGGAGAAATGGTTCCCATGGTAACAAAATATAAATATTTCGCCATACTTATAAATTTTACATCTGAATTCATATGTTCCGTACTGTCGGGAACTAAATATATGTCGACACAAAAAATCTGGTGTGACAAGCACAGAACACAACTTTCGATTACCGAAGGTAAGAGAAAGTTGTGTGCTGTGCGCCAGTCACACCAGATTTTTTTATTTTTGGATCATTTTTCTTGTTATATAGATATGAGAGCTACTAATTATTAAAATTATTAGAAAAATATATTTAACTCACCAGATGGACACGCGATGGATTTTACTTCCCTTCACAGCCACCCGCCCCACACCTCTCGGCGCAAAGCCACCCCCTGGAAGAAATAAAAATGATACAAATTATTATTTTTTCTTACTAGAAAATAAATTAAAATGAAATATGCAAATAATAAATACCTTTCAACAACGCAAAGTAAGAGACTGTTCTCAGTCGACTTGCTACTGGCTCGGGCTGAATGCAACTAAAACATTCGTTTGCTTTTTCTATAAACTCACAAATAATAATAATTTGCGTATGAGTTGATTATTTGCTAAAGAAGATGACGCACTTGGATGTTTTGTTTTCTCTTCTGAAACAAAGAAATATTTAATTATTATTTCCTATGTTGTAGTATTATCTTAAGATAAGTTTTAATTATTCAATAAAGATTATTTTTTTTTATAAAATTTGTTTAATTAACCCATAAAAATTATTATTTTTTCTTATTAAATATGATTCATGTGTTTGTGTGTAGAAAAAAAGAGTTTACAAAAATATAAAAAATAATATTGATAAACGATTTTTTTACATTTATATTTAAGGGAAAATATTAATGAAATTAAAGATGTACACCTTATTACACCCTCTGGTTTCAAGTTTTTAGACAAAGGATAATTTTATAAATATTTAAATAAAACTAAAATGTCAACCCTTAATGCAAGTGAAATATGCATATAAATAAATACCTTTTAATTGTGGAGGGAGTAGGTGAGTGTGATGTTTTATTCTCACTAATAGAATCGCACTCGAAGAGAGGCACTTTGCAGAGAGATGAGTTCAATCGACTGGCCCCTTGGCCCCTTTGACGCAGATGGATTTGCTCTGAAACAAAGAAATATTTATTTATTTATTTTCTTTTTATCCATCATCATATTTTAAATATTCAATAAAGATTATTTTATTAAATAATTTTTTTATTTTCCCGTAATCCTTTCCTTTCCCATGTTTAAATATAAAAGTTTATTAGTATGTTTATCGGGCGAGTATTTAGCTTAGCTTCAAATGTGGAATTAATACAATTTTAATTATAATTTTTCCCTCAATTCATTTAGATAACAGATTAATAAAAATATTTTTTTTTAATTAAGTAGCCTACTTGATTTGTTTCTAATTTGAAAGGTATAATTCGTTTTTGTCCAATTTTCTTAAGGGTTTGTTTCCTTTTGATAAATTTTTTTATTTTAACAAATCTTTCTATTTAAAAAAAAAAATAATTGAGAAGTTTGTTAGAAAAATTAAGATATTTTGAAATTGTTGTTCTTTTAATTTAATGATAAAGAATTTTATATAATTTATTTGAATCAGTTGCTATTTTAAGCAGAAAAAAAAAAAAAAAACATCCCTATTACTACACTACATTACCGGGATTTGGGGGAGGATTATGTCCATTATAACGCAAAAAAAATAAAACAAAAAAAAAATTGGAAGTTAAAAAGAAAGTTGAATTATTTTTTCCTCAATCAAAACATTATATAAATTATATTAATAAGATTTGTAGAAGAAGCAATTTAAAAAAAAATCACACTTAATACTATAAGACAGACGAGGGATAAAAGTTAAAGAAAGCAACCCTCCTATTCATTTCTATAGGCCTAAAATAGATGCAGATAATGTTTTTAAATATATAGAAGATGGAAAGTGGCTGTATCTCTCTCCATTTGTTTTTAAATATAGGCCTAATTAGAAATATTTTTATATCTTAGAATGTTCCAAGAGAGAATTCAAATTGATATTTTACTAAAGTAAAAGGTTTTGGAAAAAAAAGCAACCCACACGTTCAAAAAAAGCCGAATCAAAAAAGAGAGAGATGTAGACTTATAGATAAATGATAATCAAATATTATAAAATGAGGGGTTGTTATACTCGAGGTAATAAAATAGAGAGAATCCCAGGAAAATAAAATTTTTATTTGTGATATTAAATTATAAAATGAAAAAATTTGATTGTGAGAACTCACCTAATGCAGAGAGAAGGCTCGAAGTGCGCTGAAATGGGGATGCTTCAGCGAGAAGGACGATGATGAAGGGAGAAGACGACCTCTAGCAATAGACACCCCTGTAAAAAATAAAAATTATTATTTTTTCTTATTAAAAATGATTCGTGCGATTGTGTGTAGAAAGAGAGAGTTTACAAAAAAGTAAAAAATGATAATAAAATTTTAATTAGAATGGAAAACGTACAAACCCTCCCACCCACCCTCTGTTAACATTCTTAAAAAATAATAATATAGTTTTAAAACGAAATGTTAATCACAGTTATTATTTATATCATTGGCGAGAGATAAAACTTTCAATTTTATTTTATTTATTTTATTTTCAATTATTAGCTAAATTCTCAGCAATAGGGGTGGAGGGTGAGGAGGGAGAGAAAGTAATCAATTTCCTTAAATATAAAAATTTTACAAAAAATATAATTTTATATTAGTATAGATTTTAAATTTCATTTTTAAATAAAAATACTATTTTATTTATCAGAAGGGGTGATTTTACAGCCCTTCTGATAAACTCACCCTTCCCCTTGGGTACACGAATTCATTATATCTAAAAAATGGATAATTTTATATACCCTAAGTAATATATTTTAAGACAGAAAAAAATAAAAATAGAAATTTAATTGGTTATCAAAATGAGATGAAAATATTCATTACCTTAATACAATGATGACCCCTGGTGTAATTGAGTTTGGGGGTTGGACGTCTTATTTGCACAAATAACAACACAATATTAAATAAAATAAACACACGAGAGAGAGAGAGAGATAAATTTAAATTAATACAGTAGAACCAGGCTAGGCCACGCCCATCCCCCACCTGCTATCGAGAGCCCGAATTTGCTCTTGTTTGTTACTTTATAGTTTTTATATAATAAAAATATAAAATTATATATTATATTCTATTAATATAGATATAATTTATATTTATTATATAAACAATTAAAGTATTTATCCATATTTTTTTTATACTCACAAAGATTTGAAGTCAACGTTGTAGTCGGAACTCGAAGGCCAGGCCAGCAGTGGATTTTTACGAATTTTTGGTCCATTCGAAATACGAATATCTGCAAACAAAAAAATGCATTATTATAATTATTAATATTATGTAGTCTAATTAAATAAATAAAAGTGATTTTAATTTTTAATTTGCCAAAGTCATTTATAAAAAAATTAATTTCTGATTCCCAACTCATAAACACTCCATTTATATTACGAATAGAATTTATTTTAATAGGAATAAAAAAAAAAAATGTTTAAGGTGCGCGTTTCGAAAAGCAGTTAAAAGCCGATTCACTACCGAGTTAGTCTAGGCGGCAAGCTAATTAATTATGGGTAAAAAAATTAATTATTTTTTAACACAATTATTACTAATTTAATTATCTATAAGATATAGAGCGAATTTAAAAAAAATCTTTTATTTAATGCGACTAATCTAATAAAAAAATTTATTTTTTCAAAAATCAAAAAAGTCTCTAAGTTGTAGATATTTTAAATAGCTTTAATTTAAAAAAAATTTGAGGTCGATAGTATTAAAATTGTGGCCGCAATCTACCAAAATTAGCACCCCGAGACGCGCACCTTAATAAATTGATATATGAGGATGTTGATAAAAAAAATTTCCGAACAAATAAAGTTATTAAAAAAAAAATTTAATCATTACCCTCCCATTCATTTCGATAGGCCTAATATAGAAAATAGACAATTTTTTTTTATTAGGTATATAATTAGAAATATTTTATGTTACAATCACTCACAAAAGAAATCTGTTAGTAGCCTAATCAAGAGAGAGAAAAAGAGGCAAAGTTCTATAGCTTCAAATAATAATCACATAGAAATCAAATATTGTATCAGGAAATGAGGGGGGAGGGTTTTTTTCTAAACATGAGATATTAAAAGAGAAACTATGACCTTTCTCAGGAAAAATGTAATTAATTTCTCGGAGACTCAGTTGAGCCGCAGTTACTTCATCTACACGGGTGGTCGGTGAGTTGATTGAAATTAATAAAATTCTTAGATAGATTTTTTTAATTTTTTATTTTAATGTTCTTTAATGGTCGACTGAATTGCAATTCTCAGTTTCGAAACTTGTTCATCGTCAGGACCTTAAAAATGATAACATTTTTTACATTTTTAGATATATTCAACCTTATCAAGATAAATGTGTTTTTGACGTGACAACGTCTTACAAATCATGTGTCTATAGTGGCATGTTAGAGGGGCTTGCACGAAAAAGTTTATTGGCTTGAATAACTCCTCTGTCTTAAGAGGTATAATTATGAGAAATATACGGTTAGAAAGAATGAGTTTTCAGCTAAAGATTTCACCATTTATTTTTTTCCTATCATTTTATTTTACCGCGCTGCGGTAAATTAATTAATGTCATTTCGTGCAGAAAGAAAACCTCTAATAGAATAAATAAAAAAATCCCGAGTAATTAACTCCAAAATTGGTTTTTTTCTCGAAAAACCTCATTTTTTAGGCAAAAAAATATCGAAAAATAGCCCTATTTGTGCAACGCATAGCGACTTGACCATAAAAGCTATATTAAATCTAAATATAGTTTTAGAAAGAGTGGTTCAATACCCCGAGGGCTTTTTTTCTTTTTTTTGATATGAGGTCATTTTACCGCATGAGAGCACTCGGCGGGATTTCGTTTTTTCGAAATTTTAAACCCCTGTAGATTCTGAACGGCTAATCAGATCAGACTAAATGGGATGTCAGTTGGTGCAGAAAGAAAACCTCTAATAGAATAAATAAAAAAATCCCGAGTAATTAACTCAAAAATTGGTTTTTTCTCGAAAAACCTCATTTTTTAGGCAAAAAAATATCGAAAAATAGCTCTACTTGTGCAACGCATAGCCACTTGACCATAAAAGCTACATTAAATCTAAATATAGTTTTAGAAAGAGTGGTTCAATACCCCGAGGGCTTTTTTTCTTTTTTTTTGATATGAGGTCATTTTACCGCATGAGAGCACTCGGCGGGATTTTTGTCAAATATTTAAAATTCATTTACAAATTCATCAATATAAATATCAATTCTTTTACATCATTATATAATTACCTTTATAGACATTATCAGAATCCTCAATTCTCTATATGGAATACATATAATTTTTTCAAAATTCCAAGTTGATTGGCTTATTTCAATTTTTAACATTATTACAGCTCAATTATAATTTAATGTTAAAAATTGAAATAAGCCAATCAACTTGGAATTTTGAAAAATTATATGTATTCCATATAGAGAATTGAGGATTCTGATAATGTCTATAAAGGTAATTATATAATGATGTAAAAGAATTGATATTTATATTGATGAATTTGTAAATGAATTTTAAATATTTGACAAAAAACACATTTATCAGATAAGGTTGAATATATCTAAAAATGTAAAAAATGTTATCATTTTTAAGGTCCTGACGATGAACAAGTTTCGAAACTGAGAATTGCAATTCAGTCGACCATTAAAGAACATTAAAATAAAAAATTAAAAAAAATCTATCTAAGAATTTTATTAATTTCAATCAACTCACCGACCACCCGTGTAGATGAAGTAACTGCGGCTCAACTGAGTCTCCGAGAATAGATGTCCTTCATCCCAGAATCAAAAATTTTATAATGTAATTAATATTTATGATATTAACTAATAAATTGAAATTGTCTGGCTCAAGACTTACCTAGAGCAGAGGTCGAGAGAGAGCCTCGAAGTGCGCTCAGATGATGAAGCTCAAACGTCAGGGAACGGTGATGAAGGGAGTAGACAACCTCTAGTAACAGTCACCCCTGTAAAGGATAAAAATTTTATTATTTGAAGAAAGACACAGTTTACTAAAAAAATATTATTGATAAAAGATTTCGAAGAGAAAATAGTATTAATATTTCAATTGGAATAGGAAATGTACACCCCTTACCACCCTCTGGTTTTATTATTGAAAATAATAGATAATTTTATAAGTTAGAAAATATAAAAATAAAATGTTAACCCTTTATGAAATGAAATATGCAAATAATAAATACCTTTTAATTGGAGTGTGTGATGTTAATGTTATCGCAATAGAGGAGAGGCACTTTGCAGAGAGATGAGTTCAATCGACTGGCCCCTTGCTCCAAGTGAATCAAACTAAATCACTTGCTTGCTTGCTTATACTTTTTATTTAAAAATACTTTCCATTTGCGTAAATAATCTTTCTTTGATCATGTTGATGACGCACATGGATGCTCTCTCTTCTGAAACAAAGAAATATTTATTTATTATTTTTTATCCTCTTCTATTTTAAATATTAAATAAAGATTATTTTAATAAATAATTGTTTTATTTATCCCGTAATCCTTTCCTAAATATTCTTTACAACTAGAGATTATTGGAATATTTATTTATATTAGGGTATAATTATTTAATTAATCTTATTTGCGCAAGTTACATTAAAAGTTAAATAAAAGAAAAATCAAAAATTCAATTTTCATAATAGAAATAAAATAAGTCTTTTTTAGGATTAGTTAAAAAATAATACATAAGATGTTTGGTTTTTTTCTAAAATACTCGTAAACTAATTAAAATTTAGAATATATGAACGCAATTTTTCCTTTCCATCCCTCTTAGAATTTTTAATCATTAATTAGAAATGCTTAATAAATTAACCAATGGTGTATTTACATGATGAGCGAGAAATAGAGAGAGGGAGGCTGAGTTGTTTATGCTTAAAATTTGTAGAATGGGAAAATTACTAGGGGGGAGGGGGGAGGACTTTTAAACAAACAGAAATAAAATTAATTTTGATATAAAAATCAAAAATGTTTTAATGAGGGAAAAAAAAATGGAATTTTATTCATTAATTCATTTTAATAATAGAATCTGAATTAATGAAAATCTATCTATAAGGGGATGCGTGAGCCGAGGGGTTCGAATTATATCTAAAACTACAAAGGAAATAAATTCACGAAACGAAGGACGAATATACAGGTAGGTAGCATGATACGACTCGAGTGGAGAAACTGCTCAAAAAAGCAAGCATTCAGACAGTGTGGATGGAGGGTGACGAGGGAGTGAAAATAAACCATTTACTTAATGTAAAAATTTTACAAAAAAAAAATAATTTTCTATTTTAGAATTCCATTTTCAAAGAAAAATACTATTTTTTTAACAGAAGGGGTGATTTACACCCTTTTTCATAAACTCGTCCTTCCCCCTGGGTATTAGCCAGGATATATATTTTTGGAAAACGTACACACCCTACCACCCACCCTCTGTTAACATTATTAAAAATAATAATATAGTTTAAAAAACGAAATGTTAATCACAGTTATTATTTATATAATTGACAAGAGATAAAAGTTTTTGATTTTATATTTTCAATTATTAGCTAAATTCTCAGCAATAGGGGTGGTGGATGAGGAGGGAGAGAAAGTAATCAATTTCCTTAAATATAAAAATTTTACAAATAATATAATTTTGTATTAGTATTTTAAATTTTATTTTTATATAAAAATACTATTTTATTTATCAGAAGGGGTGATTTGCAGCCCTTCTGACAAACTCATCCTTCTCCTTGGATACACGAATTCATTATATCTAAAAAATTGGATAATTTTATATACCCTAAGTAATATATTTTAAGACAGAAAAAAAGAAAATAGAAATTTAATTCGTTATCAAAATGAGATATGAAAATATTGATTACCTTAATAAAATGATGACCAGACGGGGAGTAATGAGTTTGGGGGATGAACGTCTTATTTGCACAAATAACAACACAATATTAAATAAACAAAACACACGAGAGAGAGAGAGAGAGATTTGATTTGATTTATTAAATTATATTGGGCAAGGGCTGATTAGCCCCATTAGCCCTTATGAAAATAATACATGATATATATAGAGAGAGAGAGAGAGAGAGAGAGAGAGGTCCACGTAATGACTCGTGTTTCGTCTCGAATGCAACTGACAGACAGGCTACAGGCATCGATCGATAAAGAAATCGCATTGCTCTCGGAACGCCCAAGAAATAAAATTATCATCTATTTATAACAAGTCTATTTACTTGCAAACTAACGGGGTTTTAATCAGTTAGGAAGAAATTAGAAATTAAATAACTATTAAAAGATTCTATTCATTTACCCACCCTTTAAACAAACTAACCCTCTATTAAATAAAATACTTCCAAGCGTTATTTTTTGTATTTATTTATTTATTAGGGATATATATTCGAACTTCATTGTTCGAAGATAATTTAAGGACAGGGCCGCAGACTTTATTCCCATACCCTTAAAAAACATCCCTTATCACAAAGGGGAGGGGATTTTTTTTATTATCTAATATAATTATACAACGTTTAATTAGAAATATTAAAACATATTAGAATGCTCTAAGATAAAATGAGGTTTTAGTAAGAAATTTTTAAATTTAATTAAAAAAAAGAAAAAAAAAACCTTTCGAAGCTGACATGAGTCAAAAGAGAGAAAGAGAAAGAGAGACAGAGACAGACTTCTATTGGTTTAAATGATAATAAATAAAATAAGGATTTTTTTTTTATACACGAGATTTTAAAAGAGAAAGACCTTTCCAAGAAAATGTAATTAATATTTGTGATTTGAACTAATAAATTGAAAAAATTTGGTCTGGACTTACCAAGTGCAAAGGGAGAGACTCGGAGTGCGCTAAGACGGGGATGCTCAAACGACAAGGCCGATGATGAAGGGAGAAGACGACCTCTAGCAATAGACACCCCTGTAAAAAATAAAAATTATTATTTTTTTTTTTTTTATTAAATATGATTCGTGCGATTGTGTGTAGAAAGAGAGAGTTAACAAAAAATAAAAAATGATAATAAAATTTTAATTAGAATGGGAAATGTTCACACGTTACCACCCTCTGTTAACATTCTTAAAAATAATAATATAGTTTAAAAACGAAATGTTAATCACAGTTATTATTTATATCATTGACGAGAGATAAAAGTTTAAGAATTTATATTTCCAATTATTAGCTAAATTCTCTGCAATAGGGGTGGAGGGTGGGGAGGGAATCGGATAATTTTATATACCCTAAGTAACAGAATTTAAAAGAGAAAAAAGAAAGGGAAAATAGAAATTTAATTCGTTATCAAAATGAGATATGAAAATAATGAACGTCTTAACGCACAAATAACAATACAATATAACACACGAGAGAGAGAGAAAGAGAGGAGCTCCACGTGACTAGAGGCCTGTCTTTTACAATAGTTTAACAGAAATGGGTATGGCCCTTTTCAACAGAGCGCCCAATATAGGTATTGACCAAGGGCGGATACAAGGGGGGGGGTAAAGGGGTAATTACCCCCCCCCCCGAGATTCGAAAAAAATACCTTTTTTTCGCAAAAAATTTATTTTTAATGTAAAATTTTTAAAATTAATACTTAAAAATTTGATGTGTATTTATATTCTGGCAAACAAATACAGAATGCGCTTTTAAATTACCGAAATTAAAAAATAATAGTGTGCTGTGCGACGATTCACACCAGATTACCCCCCCCCGAGAAACACCACTGGGTCGGCCCTTGGTATTGACTGGTACCAAAAGCCTTACTCCAGTAACATTATTTTAACTTTCAATCGTCCAGCCCAATGACCCATAAATTGAATGTACTCGAGGGCCTGCTTTATAGAATATTGAGTTTAAGTGACGGTTGTTTTTGGGAAAATAATCTAAAATAAAGGGTCGGATTCAATGGCGGTCCTAGCCTTACATTTTGGAGGGGGGGGTCACTGTTTTTTTTTTTTTTTTTATAGTATAAATAAATGGGCCTGGACCCCAATAAATATATATTAATCAAATATGAGTATCGTTTAAGTCTTAAATGGCCTAAGTTGCCGAAAAGATTGTGTGAATGGGAGAGTGAGTGGGAAAAAAGTGTGTGTTAAAAAAAAGAAAAGATTTTGGGGGGTCACGACCCCCTGACCCCCCCCTCTGGGACCGCCCTTGGTCGGATTAAGCCGAGCGCACAATTTTGCCCCCCCCCCCCTATTATTCAAAGAAATAACGCAACGCGTTTGTTTGTTTTGATTTTGCTCTGTTGCTATGCTAAATCTCTTATATCTAAAAAAATAAGGAAT
>JAKCPI010011898.1:0-14683 GCA_023213315.1 Euborellia annulipes | reverse complement strand
GTATTGGACATAATAGAGACAAATGAGAGAGATGATTCTATGCTCTGCTCATTTCTTGTTGTTTAAAAGTTTATTTTTGTGATAAGAATATGCATAAATTATAAACTGATAAATGCTTCTCTTTTAACTAACAAATAAGAATATAATAATAGGTAGAGCGAGAGAGAAATTGAGAAGGAAATTCAATCTTCTCCAAAGTGCTTATTATTTAAAGGTATTAATTTACCGAAAGAGAGAGAGAGAGAGAGAGCAACAATTAATTAATTAATTAATTAAAAAAACGCTAGAAGTAAATAAAAAGATAATAAAATGAATAATTTAATTCAATTTCTTGTCTCATTTTGGTAGGAGAGATAATCGCGTTTTGCTTCTCGCTCTTTTTCGATTTCAAGTTACTCATTAAAAACAAAAACTCCAAACAATTTGATGCATCATTTCTAAAAAGAGAGGAAAAATACGAAAATCGAAAATCGGCTTAAAAAGATCCTTTACAAATTCAAACTATAATTAAATTAAATCGAAAATATTTGGAGAATAACGAATGAACCAAAGATATTTTTAACGGTGAAGGATAAATAAAGGAGTGTCTCAAAAAATAAATAATAATAAATATTCTATGTATTTCTGGTAACAAATATTATTAAAGGTGCGTATCTCGAAAAACCGTTAGGACTACCGAGTTTCTCGAGGCTTGTACACGGAGCAAACCTTTGGAAGAGATGCAGGGTTTAGTAACGCTTTTAGTGCTTGAAATGAACTCACTTAAGTTGCGCGACTCGAAAAGCCGTTAGAACACGATTGACTACCGAGTTACTCAAGGCGGCAAGAGATGGCGTTAGTTTTTCCCATAGGAATAGAAGGGATTTATTCCATTTCACTTTAAAGATTCCAGCTAATTAATTAAAGTTAGAAAATTAATTATTTTTTAACACAATGATTACTAATTTAATTATCTATAAGATTTAGAGCGAATTTTAAAAAATTATCTTTTATTTAATGCGATTAATCTAAAAAATTTATTTTTTCGAAAATTAAAAAAAGAGCTTCTCTAATAAGTTGTAGATATTTTAAATAAACTTTATTAAAAAAATTTGAGGTCGATAGCTTCAAAATTGTGGCCGCTGGAATCTCCCAAAATTAGCACCCGAGACGCGCACCTTAAAATAAATATTCTTTTGTAGTGTAAATTTAAAAAATTTTGAAAGGTTGCCCGCCAAGTAAACGATGATAGGTTCACTCTGGTTGACGACCTAAACATGTTGCTAACTTATGACTGACTCTCTTATGATCTCTCTCTTACGACGCGCAACAACTAACTTATGCTCTCTTATGATTTATGCCCCTTTATGTCCTTTATGTTTTATGTCTTTATGCTTTATGTATTATGCTTTATTTATGTTCAAACACTCGTTATCATTTTCATTAATAAATATTCTATTTGTTTGTTATAATTCATTCGTTCTTATTATTTAAATTCTCCATTATATTATACTACAATTATCAGAAGTGGGATAGACCAACGGATAGACCAACGGATTGACCGGGATTGACCGCGATATCACCAAGACAGACCAAGATTGTGACCAAAATTATAAACATGGGCTCTCCATTAAATGATTCAGAAAACTTAAATAAAAAATTACAAGATGCTGAAGAAGATGAAGAGGAAAGTGAAGAAGAAAATGAAGAATACGAAGAAGCTGATGAAGAAGAAGAAGATGAGAAGAAAGAAGTTACAAACAAAAAATATCATGAAAAATCGCCTCGATATACAATGAACTTTAAGGACATTGAAGATTCAATTCGATCATTCAACGGTGAAGATTCTTATGCTATAGAAAATTGGATTCAAGACTTTGAAGAATTAGCGTTAATCATGAAATTTAATGACATTGAAAAATTAGTTTTTGCGAAAAAATCGTTAAAAGGAATTGCAAAATTGTATATCAATGGTGAAAGAGGACTGAACACGTGGACACTTTTAAAAAGTAAATTAAAATCTGAATTTGGTGTAAAAGTGAACAGTGCCGACTTACACAAAGAGCTTTCTAGAAGAAGAATGAAAAAGAAGAATCTACTTTAGAATATATGTATGCTATGAAAGATTTGGCTGCGAAGGGCAAAATTCAAACCGATGCTCTAATTCAATATATTGTAGATGGAATTTCAGATGATTTTAATAATAAACTATTTTTATATGAAGCTAAAAATCTTAAACAATTGAGAGAAAAATTAGAAATTTATAATAAGCACAAGCGCAGATTTCCATCAGTCTCGGTGAGTAGCACAACCAAATCTTTTAATAATAAAACTCCTTTATCTGCTCAGAAAATAGAGACACCCAAAGGCTGTTATAATTGCAACGAACGAGGTCACATTGCGGCTAATTGTCCAAAACCCAAACGTGAACGAGGTTCCTGTTATCTCTGTGGCTCAATGCGTCATCAGAAGAAGGATTGCCCAAAAGTCGCATCGACGTCAACGACTTCATCGGCAGCACCATCTTCTTCGACAACGACTCATCTGATAGAGGAGGACCACGAGAAACGAGTTCCCGAATACGTCATCAAGGTGAACATGGACTGTGGTGAACATTTGGCAATTTTGGATACAGGTAGCCCAATTTCATTATTAACTGAACAAGCATTACCTATTAATTATAAATTAGAACCTTATGATGAAATAAAACAATTTCAAGGCATCAATGGATCTAAAATTTCAATATTAGGCACATTGTATCAAAATTTAAGAATAAATGAATTTTATGTAAGAATTAAATTTTATATCGTTCCGAAAGATACAATTTCATATTTTTGTTTATTAGGAAGAGATTTTATTTCAAATAAAAATTTAATAATAACATTTGGTGACTTTGTAGAAATTAAATGTAAAGACCAAGCTTTAAATTTGAAATTTCCATTTGACGAAATTTTAAATATTTCAGAAATTAAATCAGATGAATTAAGCAATTTAAATATAAATCCAAATTTAGAATGGAAAATTCAAAATGAAGTCAAGTCTATATTGGAGAAACATTACTTTCAAAAGGAAAAACCGAATGAGCCTGAAACAAAATTAGAATTAAAATTGCAAGTAAATTCAAATCATAAAATATTCTATGCTAGGCCTAAAAGATTATCGATAGATGAAAAAGAATCTGTAAAATTAATTATTGATGATTTATTAGAACGGAAAATAATTAAGCCAAGCAATTCTCAATATAGTAGTCCAATTGTCTTAGTGAAAAAGAAAGATGGTAAATTTAGAATGGCAATAGATTATAGGGAATTAAATAAAATAACAAGTCGAGATGTATTTCCGATACCTCACATTGAAGAACAAATTGATAATTTAAAAGGGAAAAAATATTTTACGCGTTTAGATTTGAAAGATGCATTTCATAATATAAAATTAGATGAAGAATCGACAAAGTATACTTCTTTTATAACTTATTTAGGGCAATTTGAATATTTAAAAATGCCATTTGGTTTATCTAATGGAAGTTCATTTTTCATACGTTTTATTACTCAAGCATTTAGAAATTTGATTGATAAACAAAAAATTCAAATATACTTAGATGATATTTTAATTGCAACAGAAACAATTGAAGAAAATTTTGAAATTTTAAAAGAAGTGCTAAATATAATTAATTTAAATTGTTTAGAATTAAAATCGGCTAAGTGTGAATTTCTTTTTACACAAATTAATTATTTAGGATATGTAATTAATGAGAAGGGTATTAGTCCCAACAATGAAAATATTAATGCAGTTAAAGATTATTCCATTCCTAGAAATTCTAAAGAATTGCATAGCTTTTTAGGCTTAATTTCTTATTTTCGAAAATTTATTCCAAATTTTGCGATCATAGCAAAACCTCTATATAATTTATTAAAATTAGATGAATTTAATTGGACAGAAAAAGAAACTATTTGTTTTGAAAATTTAAAGCAAAAATTAATACAATCTCCCATTTTAGCTATTTATTCCCCAAAAGCAGAAACTGAATTACATTGTGATGCAAGTTCTCATGGATTTGGATCTGTTTTGCTTCAAAAGCAACCCGATGGAAAATTTCATCCCATTTGTTACTCTAGTAAAAGAACAACCCCTCAAGAATCAAAATACCATAGTTTTGAATTGGAAGCTTTAGCAATAATATATGCGTTAGAACGTTTTAGAATTTATCTACAAGGTATTCAATTTAAAATAGTGACAGATTGTAATAGTTTAAAGCAAACATTAGAACGTAAGGAGATAAATCCTCGTATTTTGAGATGGTCACTAATTCTAAGAAATTACAATTATACTTTGGAACACAGGGCTTCGGAGCAAATGAAACATGCTGATGCACTAAGCCGTAAATCTCAAATTTTAATAATAACTGAAAATAGCTTTGAAAGAAATTTAGCAATTCTACAAAATTTAGATCAAAACATTGCAAAAATAAAGGCTCAATTAGAAAAAAGGCAAGATAAACTTTTTGAATTAAATAATGGTTTAGTTTATAGAAAGTATAATAATAAATTATTATTTTTTGTACCTGATTCAATGGAAAATAATGTTATAAAGTCCTGCCATGAGCAAATAGGACATCAAGGAATAAATAAAACAGCTCATTACTTATTAAGAATATATTGGTTTCCGAAAGTTAAAGAAAAAATTAAAAAGTTTATTGAAAATAGTTTTAAAATGTATTACTTATTCATCTTTGTTAAATGAACGTAATTTAGAAAAAGGCAGAGAAATAGCATGTGAAAAAATTAAAGAAACTGGTGAATATAATAAAAATTATTATAATAAAAGACACAAAATTCCTCATGATTATGATATAGGTGATTATGTAATGATAAAAAAATGTAGATGTAACTCCAGGTGTAAATAAAAAATTGATTCCAAACTTTAGAGGTCCATATGTAATTTGTAAAAAAATTAGATTTAGATAGATATGTAATCAAAGATCCTGAAGGTGAACAATTGACCCAAATACCTTATGAAGGCATTGTTTCTCCTGAAAACATGCGTATGTGGCGTTCTGTAAAATCCGCTCAAGAATAAAACTTATGTTAAGATTGTATTCTCATATTGTATGTATTCTTATTATTGTATATTCATATTGTATTCTTATTATTGTATTCTCATATTGTATTCTTATTATGCAACAATCAAACTGGCTTGAGGTCAAGCCAAAAAGGTCAGGTTGGCCGAGCTGTAGTGTAAATTTAAAAAAAAATTTTGAAAGGTTGCCCGCCAAGTAAACGATGATAGGTTCACTCTGGTTGACGACCTAAACATGTTGCTAACTTATGACTGACTCTCTTATGATCTCTCTCTTACGACGCGCAACAACTAACTTATGCTCTCTTATGATTTATGCTTTATGTCGTTTATGTTTTATGTCTTTATGCTTTATGTCTTATGCTTTATGCTTTATTTATGTTCAAACACTCGTTATCATTTTCATTAATAAATATTCTATTTGTTTGTTATAATTCATTCGTTCATATTATTTAAATTCTCCATTATATTATACTACACTTTCAACCCTTAATCCACACAATGAAAATATTGTAAATACAAAGAAAAAAAATATGCTATTCGAAATAAAAATTCAGTAAGAGAAAGTTGTGCACCGTGCTGATAACACCAGATTTTTTGTGTCGAGATATATTTAGTTTCCCATAGCACCTTAGTTTCAAACTTGACCACTTGCATTTCAACCCATATTAAGGTCACATGAAATAAAATAAATAGTAAAAAGTTTAAAAAAGTCTGTTGTATTATTTATTTGTACGTGGCCAACGGCTAAAGGCCAATAAAAAAAAAAAAAAAAAAAAAAAATATTTGTACACCAATATTTTCAATCACTCTAACGTCTAATTAAACTTAATTATTTTTAATTCTATTTTTTACTTTCTCTTAGCCTATATATGAAATATATAGGAGAGAAAGTATTGCGATCATGTCAAAAATTCGATGTCGAGATTTTGATGGATATACATGTTTTGAGGTCCCCTGAGTCCAAAAAAGTGGGTCCCGCAAATTGGTCTGTGTGTGTGTGTGTGTATGTATGTGTGTGCGTGTGTCTGTATGTGTGTGCGTGTGTGTGTGGACAGACTTTTAGCATGAAGGAGTTGAGCTAGCGGATTGAAATTTTATATTTAACTTAGGTACCTTTGAAGAATCTCAAAATAAGCTTTTGAACAAGATCGGCCAAAAAGTACTAGTACTTTACTGATGTACTTTTTCAGTTTTTTTCGATTTTCTCAAAATTCCCTCCAAGGATTTTTTTTAAAATTCATAAATGAACTATTTTTTAGATGCTCTTTAAAATGTATATTCTCATTTTGCCGTTGAAATCTTCTGAAGACCACTTTACTCTTGTTCTTCATAGGAAAGATAGAAATGGTTGCCATGGTAACGGAATTTAAATCTTTTTCTTTTTATTAGATTAAAAATCAATTATTATTTAAATTCCCATTTTTTTTTAATTTATTTGTGTCTTTAATTGTTTCAAAGAAAACATATATGTCTCTCTCTCACTTGCAAACATTATCGTCTCTCTCTACTCTTTTTTACTTTTTAAATTTCCTTTCCACCTTATCTTCGCATAGGAACAATGTTAATTTCCTATAGGGATTTGTATGTTAATTTCGATTCAAAAGGGGGTCCCCTTTAGAACTTTTTAGGCATTTAAAATTTTTTTTTCCAATTCTTATGAAATTTTGTATTTATTTACGATTCTATATTGTGTATAAAATGTCCAAATATGAGATTAAAATTTTGAAAAATAACCATAGTTTATTTGAAGCAGTCAACATTTAAAATGCAAGTTTGAAACTAAGGTGCTATCGGAAACTAAATATATCTCGACACAAAAAATCTGGTGTGACCAGCACAGTGCACAACTTTCTCTTACCGAAGGGTAAGAGAAAGTTGTGTGCTGTGCGCCAGTCACACCAGATTTTTTATAGTGAAATTTTTTTTTTCAAATTAAATTAAGAAATTTATCATTCCTGTATTTTGTAAAAAAAAAAAAAAAAAACTATAAAAGAACATTATTATATCAATGACAAAGAAGAAAGGTTGGATATTTAAATTTTTTTATAAATTCGCTTCGGGTTGTCAAAATCGTGATACACCCTGTATAGCAAATCTTGATGTTTTCTCGCTTGAATGAATTTTGCTAGGGAATATAAAAAGTAGGCGGACGATATAAAAGAGTCGACTATGAAGAATGTCCAAAGATGAAGGTCTATTAGGGAGAGGAAAGCCGAGGATGAATAAAGAAAGTATAAAGCGAGCGGCTCTTGCCTTAAAGCCAGCCAGCAACGCGGGGATTTGTCCAGCTCAAGTTAGCACGGGATTACCGCGCGATTCAATACATTTTATAGCCCTCGGCAAGACGAGACTGTCTTTGACAAGTGAATTTATATCTCTTTTGTTATTTTTTATTTTATATCAAATTGAAAATGTTAACATAAATATTAGTATTTAGAAATAAAAAAGTGTAATTTATTTTGAGTGATTTGAAAAAAACTTTTTGAAGTAAAACTTCTTGGGGTGCTTATTTTGGGAGATTCCAGCGGCCTCAATTTTGAAGCTATCGACCTCAAATTTTTCTTAAATTAAGGCTATTTAAAATATCTACAACTTATAGAAGCCTTTTTTTGATTTTCGAAAAATATTTTTTTTTTTTTTTAGATTAATCGCATTAAATAAAAAATATTTTAAAAAAATTATCTTATTTATGTATTTTGAAATGTACTTATTGTATGGCAAGGGATGGCCTAGCAGCCTACCTTAATAAAAAAAAAAAAAAAAAATTCTCTATATCTTATAGATAATTAAATTAGTAATCATTGTGTTAAAAAATAATTAATTTTTTTTTACCGTTAATTAATTAGCTGGAAACTTTCAAATGAAATGGAATATATCCCTTGTATTCCTATGGGAAAAACTAACGCTATCTCTTGCCGCCTCTAATAACTCGGTAGTCAATCGTGTCCTAACGGTTTTTCGCAACTTAAGTGAGTTCATTTCAAGCACTAAAAGCGTTACTAAACCCTGCATCTCTTCCAAGGGTTTGCTCACGTGTTCAAGCTCAGCAAATTTCTTAAGCAATGACGTCAGCTGGGAATAAGAAAAAAGACGGCGACTAGACTCAACACATTCATATACCTCAAAGATAACTTGATAGACAGCTTATACATTGAAAATTATTTTCTAGCCAATTCTCTATTGTGAATTTGAATTTTTCATACGTATCACTTCTCTAGTGTGAAATATCAATATTTTTTCACCCCAACATACCCCCTTCCTGTAATCTAATTTAAAATAAATTTTATCGGACTGAACGAGAAGTGAACCAGTGATTTTAATATCAAAGGCAAATTCTATTAATTAATTTTGCATTGAAACATAGAAAGACTTGACATTACATTTTTTGTTAAAAAAAAAAACTACGCCAAAAATTGAACATTTCTTTTTAATCACAATTAATTAATTCGGTTAATTAATTAATTAATTAGAGAGCAGGGGGTCGTGTGTCGAAATAGTGGACTCTCATTTCATTGTGCCTGTTCTGTCATGTTGATGAAATGGCTATGATTTGTTTTCTAGAAGTTTATTAATCCCAATTCGTGTGTGGGATGATTTTAAGCCCGAGCAGTAAACTAACCATCCAGCCCCCTCCTCTCAGCTCTGGACCTCCAACAAAGCAATTAGAGAGTCGTTATCAAACTCACAGAGCCGGTCAGAAACGAGCAGACGTCATTTCTGAGATAAAATCAATACGCTAAATTAACGATTAGAGACCCAGTGTTGGATTACACCATCTTGTCTTACTGAAAATAACCAATAAAACAATGTTTGTTCAACAGATTGAACTAAGCTCTCTATTAAAATTGAAATAGCTATGTGAAAAAACTTTTTCTTTTTGGACAGATAACAACTACACAGGCTAATTATGAATGAGTATAATCGGAATAAAGATCTTATTGCTCTCCTTTGCTGATCTATACAGGGGACCTCAAAACGTGTATATCCATCAAAAATCTCGACATCGAATTTTTGACATTAATCCAATACTTTCTCTCTCTATATATTAACATATATAAAGGTAAGAGAAAGTAAAAACTCAAAATATAAATATGAGCTATCTCACACCCAATAACCACATCTAAATGCTAGAGGTTGCAAGAGATTTAACAAATAGAAGTATATAAATTCACAAAAAAAAGCTTATTTTAAGTGAGGTGATCGCCTCCCCGCGGATCAACGCCTGGAAGCAGGCAACCAGAATAAAAGACAAATCGCTCCGACCGCCTCTGGTGGATTACAGACCTCGTTTCTTTCTAATTTTGTCGTTAAATATCATTTGATTTTCATATTGGTGTTCTAAATATGACTACAATTGATATTTATCGATAACTGAATAAGCTATCAAAAAATAATTATTGTCATATTGGAAAATAATCTTGTAACATACCGTCGTTTGTTAAAAATAAAATTTAAGCAATAATATCAAGATTAAATTTTTTTTGAATAAATTATGGAGCCAAATTAAAATTAAATAAATTGATACGTTTTTGGCTAATAAGCTAAGTTGCAATCGGTATTTTTTAAAAATATTGTTCGCGTTGTTTTTTTTTTTTTTTTTTTTTTTTTTTTTTTTGAAGTGTCGGTAAGGTGGCTTTTAATTAGAGAGCAACCAACTCGAAAAGTGATCTTCACCAGAGCCAAGTTTGGCCCTGGCTGTTGTTATTGATGTTGTGGCTGCAAAACCTGCGCCAGGCAATTGCCGAAGAAGGTAAAGAATAGGCTAGCAATTAAAAGAATAGTCGCGTGGACCAATCGGCCTGGGGGACCAATAACAACTAGCCAGTCATGGGGGATGGATGCATGGCGGACAACCTGTCTCTCTGGGACAAGTTCTCTTCTCTCCATATGGAAATAAAATAGTGTGCAGCATCCAAACTTCTGAGAGAATACAATGCGATAAAGTGGTTTTCTTAACAACATCATTTATGCATCCAAGAGCTTCTTTTTTAATAGGCCTACTACTATGTGTTTTATGCTGCTTAAAAGAAATAGAAGTAAAAAGTCTAACCAAAACTGCCAAAATAAACAAAGAATTCAAACTTACTATTTTTTCGTTGTTTGACATTGTGGACTAAATTAATTTCAAATTACATTAAAACTAAAAATTATTATTTAGAATCTTTTATTGCTTATAATTACCTCAAATAATACATAATTAATAGAACGAATAGGGATAGATTAAATTGTTTCACCTGTCAAAGTTCCTCAGCATAAATCTGTTCACATTTTTCATATTAATTAATTCTTAAACTTGACAGCGACTTTCTAGAGAGTTTTTTTTTTTATTTTGCCAAAAACAGACTTTTTACCGACTATTTGACTTTTAAGGGGACTTTTTTCGGAAAATAAAAGACTTTTTTCCGCTCTCTGCTAAAACTAATAAAAATAAACGAGCTTTTTCAACTTTGTTTTCTTGAAAAATAAATACAGAGAAAAACTGAAGGTTTAGTGCGATTTAAGGCTAAAACTATCCAGTTTTCATCCAAATATTGACGCTCTTTAGGCATAAAACAAGGTCAAAAATAGCAATGATGTTTTTCAAACCTGACCCATAGTTTTTAAGATTGATTTTTGTTTTTAATACAAAGTAAATGCAATAATATTTTTTTTTTTTTTTAAGTAATTTTGTACCAACCCATTTTACTTACACATTCACGCCACATTTATATTTATTATACCCTACTATATACTGGGCCTCAGCGTTTTTTTTTACGGAAAAAGTGGGCTGCACGTCAAAAAAGGTTCGGGACCGGTGGTATAGATAATAAAGTGAAGTTATATATCTGCTAAGCTTTTGCTTGTCTTCAAAAAATTTCAAAGTGAAAACTGGTTAAAGATACAACACCTTTCCCTATATAACATACTTTGAAGTTGATAGTAAATAAGAAAAAAAAATCCTTTATGAGTGTAAGGGCGGGAGGTACTTTGATGACATCACGCATCCATCCATCTGGTAGCTGTGAAACGAAGTGTTTGTGTCCCGTCCCGCCCGGTGATGATTTGTTTGAACCTTTCTTCAGGGCATGTTGCCCTCTTCTCTGTTCTTCTTCCTCAGCCCACTCACGCTCTTTATGTTCATGATTTATTCGGTTTGGCCTCCGCCCAGGCCTCCTCCCCCGCAATAACTAGGCGCGGGACTTCGCCGCTCACGTCTCAATCGGCTTCATTGACAAATCGATCCGATCCTTCTGCCCCTCTCTGCTATTTATTATTTCAATTACGTATAATGGAGCTAATTATTCAGAGATGCCGAGGCAATTTAAAACACACCCTTCGTTTGCTCTTTGATACTGAATAATCTTCTTAAGGCGTCTTCTTTTTATTATAAGAAGATTCTAAGCAATCATTCGATGTCTACTACCAAACAATTGCAATATACCGTAAAAACAAATTAAGATAGTGAATGGGGGGGGTAAGTGAAAATTCCATAGTATTTTATTGTTCAATAAGGGTGAATTTGCTCCTAGTCAATTGATTAAATGAAAAGAGTTAATGAATACGTTTCAAGTTAAAGTCCAAATTAAAGAAAAAAATGAAAGAGCAAATAGTGGCCAGATTTTCAGGCAAAAGAAAAGTTGAAAAATAATTGAAATCGTTTAAGGAAAGAAAGATCATTTTTAGCCATAAAAATTTATTCGTTTTTTTAAAAGAAGGTATGGACTAAAAAAAAAAAATAAACCTTGTTAAAATGAGGGCGGTATTTACGGTCTAGGGGGCAAGTGAGTGGCAAATTTTTTTATAAATTCGCTTCGGGTTGTCAAAATCGTGATACACCCTGTATAGCAAATCTTGATGTTTTCTCGCTTGAATGAATTTTGCTAGGGAATATAAAAAGTAGGCGGACGATATAAAAGAGTCGACTATGAAGAATGTCCAAAGATGAAGGTCTATTAGGGAGAGGAAAGCCGAGGATGAATAAAGAAAGTATAAAGCGAGCGGCTCTTGCCTTAAAGCCAGCCAGCAACGCGGGGATTTGTCCAGCTCAAGTTAGCACGGGATTACCGCGCGATTCAATACATTTTATAGCCCTCGGCAAGACGAGACTGTCTTTGACAAGTGAATTTATATCTCTTTTGTTATTTTTTATTTTATATCAAATTGAAAATGTTAACATAAATATTAGTATTTAGAAATAAAAAAGTGTAATTTATTTTGAGTGATTTGAAAAAAACTTTTTGAAGTAAAACTTCTTGGGGTGCTTATTTTGGGAGATTCCAGCGGCCACAATTTTGAAGCTATCGACCTCAAATTTTTCTTCCTTCAAATTCTTCTTTTTATTATAAGAAGATTCTAAGCAATCATTCGATGTCTACTACCAAACAATTGCAATATACCGTAAAAACAAATTAAGATAGTGAATGGGGGGGTAAGTGAAAATTCCATAGTATTTTATTGTTCAATAAGGGTGAATTTGCTCCTAGTCAATTGATTAAATGAAAAGAGTTAATGAATACGTTTCAAGTTAAAGTCCAAATTAAAGAAAAAAATGAAAGAGCAAATAGTGGCCAGATTTTCAGGCAAAAGAAAAGTTGAAAAATAATTGAAATCGTTTAAGGAAAGAAAGATCATTTTTAGCCATAAAAATTTATTCGTTTTTTTAAAAGAAGGTATGGACTAAAAAAAAAAATAAACCTTGTTAAAATGAGGGCGGTATTTACGGTCTAGGGGGCAAGTGAGTGGCAAATTTTAGGGGTGGGAGAATTTGTGAAAAAAACTGCTTATTTAGGCCTTATAAATATATATAAATTTTTTTAAAATAGCAGTAAAAAAACTAATAGGAACACAGGCTTTTTTATCAAAGAGAGGAAAAATTATATTAAAATAATAAGTATGTGTTTCTCAGTGTTGGGTGTTTGAAGAGGGGGGAGGGGCAGGGGGAGAGGGGCAAGAGTCCACTGCCTAGAGGCAGTGAGTGAATGTTAAAATTGGTATTCACAATTCCACAAAATGTGAAATAAAAAAAAAATTTAGCTTTTAATAATTTTTGCCTGATCTTTTTCTAATATTCTATTGTAAATTACTAATGTTTAGCAAATATCCATTGATTTCAACCACCATTTAATAGCCTATAATATTTTGGTTGATAGAAAAAAACTCCAGATAAAGTAGTACTTTACTTTTAGTTTTTTTCTTTCTTTTTTTTTTCAAGTAGAACTAAATTTTTTGTTTTATTTAAGATCTTTATCAGCATCTGAGGCCATTTAGACCCGGACTCTATTTAATTCAATTGATGAAAGTTGGAAAAAATCTTTTGTTTATGAGTATTTCAAAAAAACTCCATAGAATTTTGGGCTATGTAATTTTGAGACATTTTTGGGGCGGTATATATTGAAATCGGGCAAATAATGCAAAAGCCCTTGGCAATTTTAAATATGTTGATATATGATACTTAGGGAATAAGTTTAAAAGGAATTACTGAACAAAAAAAGCAAAATAAGCAAAATCTGATCCTTTATGATTAAGAATTGAAGAGATAAAAATATCGACATTATGAAATGAAATTTTAACCTGCGTCCAATATTAATTCATTTAACGAATGAGATCTGATGATCATATTACCTATACTATTACAAAAAAGTGAGAAAAAAAAACAATTTTGTTTTTAATAGTCTAGAAATTCGACAGGGCATAAAAATGTGTTAGAAACAAATCGATTTTCGCTCATGACTTGGTAGTAAGGGGAAAGATAGAAATGGAGATTTGTTTCCGTTTGAATAATAATTGAGCTTTTTTTTGCTCCGGGGCTCTCATTCACTCTTTTGAGTAAATAAGAAATTTGATCCTTTTTCTAAATGGCTTATTAAAAGGTGATTTAGGGAAATGACTTGTTAACGAAATTAACGAAAAATTACAAACGAAAAACAAATAGCTATTATAATACTTGAGTAAAAATTTCGAAGTATACTATTAAAATAGGTCTAATATGTAATTAAAAGAGATTGTTTTTTACGATAAAGAAATAATTTTCTAGTGAAAGAATCTCTTTCTCTTTTTTTTTTGTGGTTTTAAAATTAAAACTTAAAAAGAATTACCATAAAAACGATTTCATTATGCACATTAAACACCTAATAAACTTGAAAATAAGATTATATAGTTTCAATGAAGGGAGATAAAATTTTAAAGACAATCATAACAAATGTTTATCCTTTTGTTCTTTATTTTAATCTCTTTAGTATTATAGAAAAGAGACAAATTTTCTACTTTAGAAAGTTTAAGTTTATTTTTTGACACGATGACTGATAGGAAAAAAAATTAGGGATTATTTATTTAAGTTTGTAAGTGCACTTGTTATTTAGAGGATCAAGATATCAGAGGCCTATATTAGTAATTTTTTAAGATAATTGAAGGAGTGTATATGTTACAGTGCTTTAGGATCAACTAGCTTCTCCTAGGCCAAACTAGTTTATCCTAAGGCACTTAAGAAAAATTAGTTTTCGGAGTATTCCCTAAAGTTGTTTTACATTTTTTTAAGTAAGGAGAAACTAACTGCAAAGGACCGAAACAGACAAGTGTGGAAACCCTGCAAGTTGTTTTAAAATTACAATAAAAAGTGTTCCGGTATTGTAGTATAATATTGCAATTT